>JANAVB010004471.1:0-21264 GCA_029216955.1 Iris pallida | reverse complement strand
CGCCGTCCTCCCCGCGTCGTGCCGCCATCGACCTACATATCGAGCCTTCCCGAGCCGTGCCTCGGTATGGACCGAACTCGCGTGGCCTCCGTCTGGCCGTGCGGTGCTGTTCCGCCGTCGTCCGTGTCTCCTTCGTTGGAGACACCTAACCTCCCTCCGCTACTGTCTCCGGCCGTTCGCCCCTTCCGCCGCCGGCGCGCTCGATGAATTTGTCCTTTGTGAGCTGCCCGTCCAGGATCGCTGCCCTGGCGTGCACCCCGCCTGACCGGCGCTTCGCGCGACCTCCGTCCTACTGGCGCTGCTCCGCGCCGAAGCCCCTCCGCCGGCGAATTGAGCTCTGTTGAATTTGGGGATCAGACCCCCCCTTGTTACATTATTTATTATATATAAGTGATTAGGTTATTAATTTATAATTAGAGTTTTTTTTTAGTTAAATAGTTATAGTTATTTAGTTATTTGGTTTAGGGTCTATTTAATTAGAAAGTTAATTAGTTTTGCTATCAATATAAATATTGAGATACTTATGTGTAATGTTGTTGCATAGTTGTAATATTTTAGCTAGTAATATTTTACAAATATTGCTTAATTAACAACCATTTTAATATAGGTTTGACTATATATGTATCTTTCGATATTTCAAAGACGATTTTGACCTAAAATAATATTTTAGTATTTTCTCTAATAAAAATTCGTGTTTTCCCAAAAATAAGAATGTAAAGACCCAAAATGATTTTTTATTATGTTTTCAGATATATATAAATATCATAAATAATATTCGAGAAAGTATATGTATTTGTTATGGTTTTCTTTCAGAATCTTAAGTCACGACTTTAATAGTCGTCTTCTCGTTCTTGTTTGATTGTCGTACCAAACCCTGATTTTAGACTTTTATATACCAAACTAGGCTATTTGGACTATTCTGGACTCATTGGGACTGCCCGTGTCATCATTTGGAACCCTCTGTGGAGCGTAGCATTGTACCTACCTCGTGTCGACACGTTCGTGTCGCGTACGTCGACTCCAACCAAATCAAGGCGAGTACATTCTCTGACCGTTTCATACTTGATAGGATTTACATTTACGCTCTAGATTACTTTACTTGATGTTGTCACGATGTTAATACGGATTGGTACTATATGGATCCATGAGATGTTATCCCCCTCGGGAGCATCGGGTTACAGTATGTCATGTGCGTTTCACTTTCATCATGTACTCCGGTGCTTTTACCATTCATGTGCACTCTCATGATTCATGTACTCTCATGTTCACGGAGCCCTCATGTATACAATCATGTGCACCCTATTATGGGCCTTCATGTGATAACATGTGCAATAACATAACATGTCTGGATCCTTGTGTATTGATTGGGGTACGGGGGAGTATAAATGGTCATGTGAACAATTCCAAGTAGTATACTCATGTGCAAACTCTTAGATTACTCATGTGCAAATTTAAGCCGTTCATATGTTCATCTTGTACTCTAAATTACTAGTTTACTGTTAGTTCTCTATTTATAGTATCTATTTACATTACATCTCTCTCTCTTTTACTTCATGTATATTCTGTAGTGTTTTATGTATCTTACTCTAGTACATATTTATATATCCTATCATATTATGAACTGCATGAGATGTACTGTGCTCGCTCCCGTCTTGACTGGACCTGTTGAAAATTTTTACAGATAGCTTGGAGGTTACCTGCTAGCCTAGAGGAGACATAGTAGAGGTTGGAGTAGATAGCTAGAGTTTTTCCTATTTTAGTTTCAGTTGTCTTGAGTTGTATTTACTCTATGGATTACTGTATTTGAGATTTGAGATGTTTTTGGATTTGTGATATCTTAGGCACTTGGACTTCTATCTGCTGTATCTCTTGTGGATTTTAGTTATATCTATCTATCTTTTATCGTATTCTACCTTAGATGTGATTGAGACTGTATTTGCTATGTCACCTCCATTCAGAGTGTATGTACTGTATAGGTACCTTATATTGTTAGACGATTGACCTAGGACAGCGTTCTACCGCCGATACTGCGGCGTAGGCTGGACGTATCCACTTCTCGTGCCCTTACTATAGGGTGTGGGTCGTGACAGCTATTAATATAGGCTAGGGTGTGTGACAGGAAGAGTGTGTCATGTGTACCTGTATGTGTGTTCAGTTTTAGGGGTGTCAATGTTCTCAGGAAAACAGTAGAGTGTGGGTGTGTGTAATGATTCTCAGATTCATATGTGAGTGTCAAACATAAGAAAATAGTGCAATGTGTAATGTACATCAGTTTACATGTCAAGTGTACATGTGTAACCATGTGTGTGTCAATACTTGAGAAAAAAAGTGTACCAATCAATGTCACATGTAGCAGTGCAATGTGTGAGTGATATAGGACAGTAGGTAGCAGTGGTGAACTATGTCAAATGTGTGTGTGAGTTTCAATTCTCAGATTTTAATGTGTAATATCAGTGAATAATGTATAACAGTGTCAGTCTAACATTGACAGTTCAATTAACAGTCCTAAACAATTCAAAAATCCATGAATCCCTAATCAACATGAATCATTAGCATGTATATTATCACTCAGATACATATAGGTGTATTTAACTTGCAAAAATCATTAAAAAACAGTAAAACCAATTTTGAATTTTCAGAAATTACAAACAGTGAACTTAAGTCTAAGACATTATGGAAAAACCCAAATCTAAGTCCAATTCATAATTAATAACCTGATTTAATGGTTGGTAAATAATTGTGTAGGTGTAAGAGTGTCACAGGTGTGTCCTAGTGTCAAAGAACTGGACACAAACCTGTCCGAATCAAAATGAACACACACGAGTACACAGGACTGTGCACAGTCTCGTGCACGCGTGCACACGTGTCTAGCACACGATACAGGCCACATGGAGACATGTAGTCGTGGACACGTCTACGCCTAGCATAGGGCCAGGTTTGTGTCATCCTGAATCGTGTCCACGAGACACGTAGGCACGACAAGAACCCCGTGTCAGCAGTGCCTGTGGCACGTGCGCAATGCAGGTAATGACTAGTACGGGCACGAGAGCGTGTCCGACTCGAGACTCGAGGGAGCACTTGTCAGTCACTGGCCCTCGGTCCCCGCCAAGTGGTGCGTGTCCAAACGATGTGTCCAGTGAGAAATCCTACCCGTGTAGCAGGACAATGTGCATATACTGCAACAGCGTGTTCGTATCCAGGTACTGATACGACATGACACAGAAATCACAGACCAAGGATACGAAATCAAAGACGAACCCTAGATCTATAAATACATTCAAAAACATTTCAAAAAACAGCACAAAACAGTGAGTGTGGCATTTCATCGAACACCTAGTTCTAGGTTAGGATACGTGTCTGATACAGACACGAAATCAAATGCAATTGACACCAAACCTTCACTACAGCTAGGGGATACCTAGATCTAGGCTACCATGCAAAGAAAATAGAATTAAAATGCAATTTAAGAGGTTTTACCTATAGGTTGCAAATGACCAAGAAAAGCCCCAAATCAATGATTCCCGTTGCTAGCCAAATCCTCCAAATTGCTCTCAAACTAAAATTACTCTCCATGAATATCAAATAAAGGATGATTAGAATCTATTTCAAAAGATTTGGATCAAAAAGGAATTTAAATGGATTTATTATGAATTAGGGAAGATGGGAATTACCTTCTTTTCTAAATGTTAGAATGACACAAAAGAGGTAAGAACAAGGAATAAGAGTTTAAATAGGGGGATACCTAGGTGTGGCCGGCCATAATGCTAAAATTAGGGTTAGGGTTTCAAGTCATGGGCTATGGGCCAAGTTTCCTTAGTCATGAAATTAAAATCATAAGTCATAAGTCATTGCACCTATTCATTATTCCTCATATTGAAACTAGATTCTAAATGATTAAAATTGGTTTGACTTAAGTTAAACTAGGGTCCTACCATGCTAACCAAGTCACCATAGCTAGGGTCAACTTCTAGGTTAGTCTCCAAAGTCTCAATAGCCATAGTCAAAAATAGCAATCACCAATTCAATAAATTCAAATAAATTCAAAAATTCACAATGACCAAAATACCCTCAAGCTAAAATGTGGTAGTGACATCGGGCAATTTTCAATGCCCGAGACTCCTCCCGGGACCTCAGAATATGGCAGCCGTATCCCGTTGCATGGAGAGATGTGCCTTTTCCGCCACGGTACAAGCCGTTTCATATCGATTCATATGACGGAAAGACCTCTGCTAGTCGGTACATGACTTATTTCAAGGACACAACCGACCACTTACCGTATAGTGACACCATCCTCGCACGATTATTCATCGGAGCGTTGGAGGGGATCACGTTCGACTGGTATCGCAACCTTCCGGACAATTACATCCATTCTTTTGACGGCCTCAAGCACATGTTCCTAGAAAGGTTCTCCGAAGTGGGGCATGATCTGACAATGTCGTCTCTCATGGATGTCGTTTAGGGGGAGAGAAAGCTAACAAGGAACTATATCGAGTCGTTCCGCCAAACCGCAATGAGATTGCCCCAAGGCAATCCCAAAAGCTCCTTGATTAAAATCTGCCAGAAGAAGTTGCTCCCCGCAATCAGCCTCTACATGGGTGAAGATCAGTTCAGGGATTGGACGACCTTCAATATAAGCGCCACCAATACGGAAGCGAAGTAAAAGAAGGCTCGCCAGCTGGGATTACACATCCCGGATGGAGAGGTCAAAAGCAAACGTCCTGGTACCACCTCCAATAACAACAGCACTAACGGCACCTCCAATAACCGGGACAATAAAGGCAAACAGGCTATGGTCGTCGGTACGACCAAGAAGCCTGAACAAAAGCAGGCAGAAGATCAGTGGCCCAGGTCAATTACTCAATCGACGATAGTCATGTCAAGCCTATCTTCGACATGCTCTTGTAAGGGGACAGGATCCAACTCCCTCCACCAAGGTGCGAGCCCCGAACGGCAGAGATGGAGGACCCAAAATACTGCCATTTCCATCGCTATGTTCATCATGCCACTCAAGACTGCTTTCAATTAAAGCGATACATCCAGAATCTTATCGACTCCAAAGCTCTGTCACTAGACTTTGAAGAGGTTACCGTGACGACGAACATGGTGTCAATTCAGTTCGGTGACTTCCTTCCAACAAGCACTCAAGACGGGGTAATACCTATCCTCCGGGCAACGATGGAGGTTACTAATCTTTACCCCGTCCGAGACCAGATGACTAGCTTGGTACCTCTCACCACGTCACGAGGAGAGATTATGTGGGTGCACCCAGACTTAGTGCCCAAAGTAACCCAGGCGGCATCATCTCCAGCCAACAAGAAGAAGGACAGGAAGTTCAGATCCTGCCACACAATTTTAACCGAAGCTGAGGAGGCGGCGGCTGTTGTTACCCGGTCTGGGGCACAAGTCCACCCCACTCCGGGTAATTCAATTGAAGACCCTCAACCGGCAATGCTGCCCGCCACTGATGTTCCGGGGCCATCTCAGCATCCATCGGTAGACAGGGCCAAGCCAAAGGAAACCCACTTCGACAGGCTGCTCCGTAAAGATGCGCCTCAAGGGCTGGAGAGACCTTACAACTTTGATATATTAGCACAATTGGCTAATACACCGACAAAGTTGTCGTTATACGAGCTCCTAAGGCTTTCCAAGGATCTTCGTGTCGTATTGAGCGAAGCATTCCAGAATGCTGACGCTTACTTAGCCCAGGTCAAACCTACAGGGGAAGACTCGTATTCACCCCACAGGACATGCTGATCAAGACCAACATGCATGATCGCCCTTTGTACTACACTGGATACATAGGCGACATCAAGGTGGATCGGATGCATATCGATCCTGGCTCGTCGATAAGCATCATCTCGAAAATCATGCTTCAAGTCCTCGGCATCCTTATGCACCGGCTAGCAGCGACCAATACCGCCATTAGCGATTTTAACTCAGGAAGGAGCTATCCCTTAGGAAAGATCCGATTGAAATGTTAGATTGGCGACCTAAGGACAGAGGTTACCTACTACGTCATAGATGCAGACACGTCCTACAATATCCTATTAGGGCGTTCGTGGATACATGACTATATGATCGTGTCATCCAACCTCCACCAATGCTTTAAGTATGTCAGTAAGCACGGCTTCGTGAAGACTGAATTTGCCGACCTCGATCCCTTCAAAGGGGTTGAGTCTTATTACTCTTCGGAGGTGTGTCTATATGAAGAATCCAAGAAACACATAACTGACGAACTGGAGGCCATCACAGGGCCAGAGGAACCCTTGAGAATTTATCTCCAGGCCCGTAAATCGGGCAAAGCCGTACCCCTTGTCGCAACTTTGCATAAAGTGGTACCCGGTTCCCCCACCCCAGCTGCACAGTTGGAGACGATGGTCATCCGACTCCCAAGGACCAGCCAAGAACTCATCATAGGGCCGATGGTGATCCGATTGCCAATATCCAATCAAAGGCGACCGAAAGACGAAAGGCCCTCTGGGGAGCCGATGGTGATTCGATTGCCAAGATCTAGTCAAAAGCAATCCAAAGACACAAAGTCCCCTGCCGAGCCGATGGCCATCCGTCTTCCTAAGATGAGCCGACAACTAAGTTTCGATCCGACACTCTCAGGCAAGCCAATGCCACAAGCTGAACCCCTGGTAGTCAAGTTGCCCAAGACAGCGTCCCAACCTCCGATCACGCAGGGGGTAGCTGAAGAGGACGCAGAACTCGCGAAGTATCTTGTTGCAAAGGTGGATAGTCCCTCTCCTGATGATGTAATCCCTGTGAACAAAATTCCTTATTTCATCAATAAGAGGCTGTCGTTGAACTATCCTGAGTGTAATAAACTCAATCTGATGTATACTGTGGGACTCGGTCGGGACATTAACCTACACACAGAGGTGACAATCGTCCATACCGCAAACAGACTTGCTCCCATTAAAGATGCCTACTTTCTAGTCCCAAGCAGAAAAGAAGGGGATCACACGATCATCTTTAGCCGAAAAGAAGGGACTCAACCCTTCATGCCTCAAGAGTTTGATCTCGAACCCGATACTGGAAGACTACCGCTCTACCTGAATAGTCCTCAGGCCAAATATTTTATGCAAAAGTAGGGATACGACATGGAGGCTACCCCAGGTCTGAATTACGGCAGCAGTCGACGATCGCCTCTGCAGCTCTCAACTCCGTCTGGGAAACCTCGAGATTATTACGACAAGTCCAAATACGGCCTCGGTTATGTTACACCAGCAACAACATCCGAGAGCTCTGATGAGGAATACGAGTGGCATTCTCACTCATCCGAATCACCTACATACGATTCCGACGACAGCATTGGAGATATATTCAGGCAGACATTATCTGTCAACATGGCATCCGCTGACATTAAAAAGGAAGACAAAGATCTACTCGAACCTATTGAATTTGAGCCATGGGTCCAACAACTGGATGCATAATGGAAGAAGCACTTTGAACTACGTGACCCTCCCACTGAATATGAGGTCATACAAGTTGACCTCGGTGATGAATCCTCTCCAAAGCCAATCTTCGTCAGCAAAAGCCTGACGGACGGTGTGCGGGAGTCATTGTTGCAACTCGTCAGAGAGTATATCGACGTCTTTTCCTGGATCTATGAAGACATGCCAGGGCTAAACCTCGAGATTGCACTTCATAAGCTCAATATTTACCCGGACGCAAAACCAGTCAAGCAACAGCAACGGCGGTTCCGTCCAGACATCATGAACTCCATTGAAGCGGAAGTAAACAAGCTCATAGCTAGTGGTTTCATCCGCGAGGAGCAGCACCCAGACTGGATAGCTAATATAGTACCAGTCGTCAAGAAGAACAGAAGATCCGAATCTGCATCGACTTTCGCAATCTGAATACGGCATGTCCTAAGGATGAATTCCCTCTTCCCATTACCGATATAATGATCGATAATACGTGTGGCTTCGAGCGCATGTCCTTTATGAATGGATTTTCATGATACAATCAAATTAAAATGTCTCCTGACAATGCGAAGCGTACGATATTCCGAACACCGATCGGCGTGTATTGCTATACAGACATGCCCTTCGACCTAAAAAATATCGGTGCTACGTATCAGCAAGCAATGAGTGCCATCTTCAGAGATCACTTGCGCAAGACGGTGCAGTGTTACGTTGACGATATTGCCGTCAAAGTCGCTCCAAGGATGACCACCTACACGATTTGAGAACAGTGTTCGATCTTATGCAGGCACAAAATTTGAACATGAATCCCACCAAGTCTTTCCTGGGTGTGTCCAGCGGGAAATTCTTGGGCTTTGTCATCACTTTTTGGGCATTCATATAGACCCCGATAAGACAAAAGCAATCTTGGAGATGACTCCGCCGAAGAACCTCCATGAACTTCGCGGCCTTCAGGGAAGACTAGCCTACATCAGGAGGTTCATATCTAACCTCTTAGGACGATGTCAACCCTTCACACAACTTATGAAGAAAGGCGTCTCTTTCGTTTGGAACGAGGAATGCCAACGCGCCTTTGATGACATTAAGGAATACCTGACGAATCCGTCAGTTCTGGTAGCCCCGGTTGCCGGAAAGCCTTTCCTGCTATATGTACAAGCAATAGAACACACCCTCGGTGCCTTGCTAGCACAAAACAATGAGGGGGGGCACGAACAAGCCATCTATTATCTTAGCCAAATAATGGTGGGGCCGGAGCATAGGTACACCGCCGTAGAAAAGGAATGTCTTGCCTTGGTGTTCGCCATTCAGAAAATACGACACTATGTGTCAGGGCAGACCATCCATGTTATCTTGCAAGTCAATCCCCTCAGAGTTCTCATGACCAAGCTAGGCACATGGGCGATACTGTTATCCCCTTACCACATGGTCTTCGTTTCGCAGAAGGCTATCAAAGGTCAAGCCTTGGCCGACTTTCTGGCAGCCCATCCAGGCTCAGAAATAGCCAGAATCTATGAAGAAATCCTAGATGAAGTCATTGACTCAAACATGACTTCACATGAAGACGTTTGGCGAATGTTCTTCAATGGTGCCTCAAGAACGGGGCCCCAAGGTTATATCGTCGCTGGAGTCGGGATAGTATTAATTTCTCCCTCTGGATTGGTGGTCAACCGGGCATATTTTCTCACGGAACCCTGTTCAAACAATATAGCCGAATATAACACTTTGGTCATCAGGCTCCGACTTACAAAAGAAGTGGGAGTCGAATACCTAGAAGCATATGGCAACTTGCAGTTGGTTGTCTCAAATTCGAGGCTCGTACGAAGTTCGCAACGCTGACCTGATTCCTTATCATCAGACAGCAATTGCTATCATAGAAACCTTGGAGGGGTTCTTTATTGAACATGTTCCTAGGCTCCAGAATATTGAAGCCGATGCCCTAGCAGGCCTCGCCGCTTCTTTGGCGGTTCCAAATTATACTCATCATCTAGTTAACGTTATAAGCCATGAGCTGGTCTGTCCCAAAATCAACATTCAACTGGATACGAGTTACTCCACCCAGATAACCAATGATGTGCAAGACTGGAGACTCTCATTCATCGACTTTGCAGTCTACGGAATCCTGCATGAGAATATGAAAGAAGCAACTTCAATCAAAAGGCGTTCTCTCAGATTCTTTTATGACACAGAAACAAAAATGCTATATCGATGATCTTACGACGGACTACAGCTAAGATGTCTGTTAAATGCAGAAGCCAAAGAAGACTTACATGAGGCTCACGATGGTGTTTACGGGGCTCACCAACCGGGCCCGAAGTTGCAGGACCGTCTCCGTCGGATGGGTTACTACTTGGCCTATGATGGTAGCAGATGTAGTTGATTATGCAAATAAGTGCAAGGCTTGTCAGATCCACACAGATTTTATACATCTGCCATCTGAGTTCTTGCACCCAACAGTGGCCTCTTGTCCATTTGAAGTATGGGAAATGGATATTGTTGGCCCAATCATCCCGCCGTCGTCCAAAGGGCACCGGTTTATTCTCGCAATCACCGACTACTTCTCTAAATAGGCGGAAGCTGTTCCGTTGGCAGAGGTAAAGACATCAAATGTGATCAGTTTCATAAAACATCACATCATTTACAGTTTTGGATTGCCACGGAGGATCATTTATGACAATGGTCCGCAGTTTGCAAGCCACGCCTTCTATCGATTCTGTGGTGGCCCATGCAGGTCGAGATAAATTGTTTGGTTACTTTATCGTACCAAGCAAGCCTGCGTATAGGATTAGAAGTCTAGGATCTTATCCACATGCTTGACCTCTTTTTTCGATTCCATATTCGAACTACCGTTTAACTCATCGATTGCATCTTGCTTGATTCCTTCTATCATTATTCTTATCTTCCCTTCGTGCTTGCTAGAGATTGACCCTACTAGCTAGATGTCCCAAACACCATTAGTTTAATTCTTTTAAGTTGGGTAGAATACCTTATGACCTAGCAACCCCTTTGTCCTTGCGACCTATCTTAGCAAGTCTATTTATATTCTAGAATTTAGAGGACCCTAACCCATCTAGTCAACCAAGGACTTGGACAAGAAGACTATAGGACGACTGTATAGAGACCAACACATGATATGACTTAGAATCATTCTGCTTTCTTTCAAACTAAATCTCTCGTGCCTATGTTTTTACCATCTTGACTAATGATGCTAACGTAGCCTAGTTTTTGCAAGCTTATTCTTTTATCAAGCTTGTTTCAAGACATATGTTATTTGGGCATGTCCACTAACATATTGTCTAGTCAGAACCGGTGCATGATGGTCTGATCAACCGAGTGCACTTTGGTTTGCTTATATCTATCGTTCTACGTGGATGGGGACATAGCTAAACTTGTCCTTTAGAGTCCCATCTTTGACTGCCTTGACAGCTCCCTTTCAATTATTCGGTCGCCTTTGAACCACGTATTCGTATTCGATAACGTCGCCTTCGAACTCTATATTGCTTTTGCCTTCACCTATTTTAGAAGGATGAATACGTTGTACTAGAATCTTCTCTAGCCTTTATATCAATTATGATTATTATCACTCGATATTGCTATACCTTCATCCTAAACTCCTCGTCCTCATTCTCGGCCCTAAAATCGCTTATTTCAAGAATAAGCCTAATTCGCTCTCTTAAATCGTGATCCTCATTCAGTGCCCGTGACCATACCGTATTATTTTTCTATGATTTATATCGCGATCTCTTATGGCATGATTTTGTTATCGATTGTTCCCATCGATACCCCCTTGTGTCTTCCCCCTACTAATTCTTAATTTCGAGGACAAAATTCTTTTAAGTTGGGTAGGATGTAAAACCCCTAAATTTCTAATTTATTTTTTTATTATTAAATTTGGTACTGAATTAAAATTTTGTATTGTACGTCGTGTAGTCGTATTTTACGTCGCGCACGAAAAATTTATTTTTCGTAATTGCTCGACGAGTGCGAATGTGTGCGAGCGTACATATTTTAGAAAAAAATATTTTTTATTATTTTTATAATTTCAAAATAATATATGTAATATTTATTTTAGCTATCATACAAACAATTCCAAGTCCACTATTTATTTATTTTATTTAAAGTCTTTCATAAAAACAGTTATTAATAATAATAATATTCTTCGTATATACATATATATTTCATAAATATTTATTAAGTTTATTTATAAATAATAATGTATTTTCGAAATTATTATTATAGTATTTTTGGAAAAATATATTTTGAAATTTTATGGCAATTTAAATCTTGATTTGAATTTATGGATTTATTTAAATAGTTAAATATTTAAAATTTGATTTATCCCATTTAATTTTAAACTAAAAAATTTAATTTGATTTAAATTGGATTTGTATTGGATTTGGATTTGATTGCTTTTAAATTAAATTACGAATTATCTATTTTGGGTTTTAAAATATTCCAAATCCTATCCAAATGGGAATTCCCACATCCTATAAATAGGCAGGTACTCCTCCATAAATTTCTTTACTCCACAAATATCCTCCATCCAAAAATATGTGCACCGTGTCCGTGTCAATATCCCCCTTCCCATCCACTATGTGTATTTCTAATACAAATACAATTATCCCATCGCGTCCGACACCCCGGACGCATTCAAAATTCCTAAACCTAAACCAATTTCTGAATCCGTATCGGCATTCCGACACGGACCGTACGACCCCTGTCCTTGAGTCCCTGCAGACCAGCCAACCTCCGACTTCTTTGTTATTCGACGTCCCTCGTCCCGGCCCCGCCACAAGCAGCACACCCACCAAACCCGTCGCTCACCTCCTCGGTCCGATACATCTCCGTAATCCCGTCGACCAAGACACCGCCATCACCACCACCATCAAAACCCATCCACCGCACACAGCCACGCCAACCCCGATCCAAGTCGCGGGTGCCGTACGCCCCCGCAGCAACCCATCCCGGCCATCTTCCCTGGCCAACCAACCACCACCAGCAGCAAAATTTAGCCATTGGCCGGCCAACGCCCCGACCGTCCCCACAAACCACCACCACTGCCACCATCTCCTCCTCCTCTCCCATCCATAATCGGCCCAAAACCGAGACAACACCAATACCGCAATTAGAGGGGCGTACCTGACCATCGGCTATGCGCCAAGCCTCGATCCCCCTCCAACTGCCACCCAGTCTCAACTCAGAGCGCCACGCACAGCTCCAATATCGAGCGCCACCGCGCTCGAGGGTTTTCCGCCGGACCCCGCGGCCACCATCTCCCCTCGCCCGCGCCCGCCGAGAGACCTCCGCCGCCGAGCGATGACCGCGAGCCGCGCCTGGACGCGCCGTCGTGGCTCTTCGTCCGACCTCCCCTCTCGATCTACTCCCCGCACCCTCCGTCCGCCGGTTGCGCGCGCTCTCCGACTTTTCTGGGTCGGCGAAGCTCCGCCACGTGCCAAAACCCATTTCCCCTTTCTGCTCCCTCCGGCCACCCATCGCCGCCCTCGTCCTCCCCGCGTCCGCCTCCCTTTTCGTTGTACCCCGACTCCGGTGTCCCCTCCACCTGTGTGCGCAGATGAACCACCACCCGACCTCCACCAAAACCCCAACTTCGCCGGAAGCCCGCCTTGCCGTGCGCCCTCTTCCCCTCCGCGCGCCGGAGCAGTCTGCCCTTCGCGTCCTTCTCACCGCTGCCGCCGCTCCTCCGCAACCGCCCGGCCGAATCCGCCCGCCACCGCCGTCCTTCGCATGCCATTCACCGGCGCGAGCTCTCCGACCAACTTCCCTCTTTTTGTTCCTCACACTCTCTCTCTTCTCTTTTAATAATGGAGTAACAGTTGTTTTGAGTTAATTGTGGTTTTGCTTATTATTATTATTAATAGTTTCTGTATTATGATTATTATTATTATTTATGTTGTTTTATTAGTATATTTCTATATCATATAAAGAAAACTACTTTCATATCATTATTTTATAATTCTACTTATACATAAATTTAGGTTAGGTATAGGAATATAAGTAATATAAGCATTGGAAAGAATTATTATATTTTTGCCATATTTTAGTTAGAGATTTGTAAATGAATTTAGAAATCTAATATAAATATATTATAGTATTTCTAATGTAGCTTTGACTCAAATGTTTAGTTCTAAAACCCTAAATAAATTTTCTAGATTTTTAATATTACCTATAAATATGTTGATCCATAAAATGTAGTTTGCAAATCATGAAATAAATTCTTAGTATTTTTCTCTTCAATAATTATCTAAAGGTATTTTTAAATTATAAAATATAGATTTTTTTGCCTAAACTCATATCTTCACAACCTTAGCGTTTTAGCCAAATTAAGTTTTCCATATTTTCAAATTTTTATCTAGAAATATTTTTACTAATATTATATATTTTTCAAGTATTATTAGTTTTCTAAAAACGTGTATATTATTTATTTATTTATTTTTTATTATCCTTACGTCCAAGACTAAGCCCATTATTCCTATCCTCCTACCAATTCTGTCCTTCCTCCTGACCACCCTAACTAATTTGACCCTTCTGGACCCAATGGAACTGTCCGGGCCACCATCAAAGGTCACCCTGCATAGTTATTACACTGAAATTGCAGTTCGTGCCGCAATGATCATCGCAGTACACCAGGCGCTCTACCAGGCAAGACACCTTGCCTTCACTGTTTAATTTCTTGCTCAATATCATGCATGTTTTAATTGTTGTCCTTTCAAAACCATATGTAGTTGCAAATTATTATATTTTAGTTTTCTTTATGCATTTGGCCTAGAGTTAAGGGACCACCTTTGTTTGTGCCGCATTCATGGGCCGACACTTGTGTACCACGATGTTACGTGTCTCATATAGATTCGGACTTACGTACCGACCGTACATCGGTGCGTACAGGACGAGCGTTAGGGTATAACTGCTAATATAATTGCCTAGAAGACTTAGCGGTTATTAGGAATATCGTGGTGTGGATTCAGCACGAGTAGTGCATGGGGAGGGTGAAGACAGTTATTAGGCGCAAGGGCTTTCACACCTTTACCTTCGTCTAGCTGCCATTTGTGAATCAGTCGAGAGCTAGTGGCCGTGTATTTATTTACTTTTCTCTAGATGCCACTAGTGCCTCGGTTGAAACACAAATGTGCCGTACATTTACCTTCGTCTAGCTGCCGTTAGTGACTCACCCAAGAGCTAGTGGTCGTGCATTTATTTTTCTCTAGCTGCCCCTTAGCTCTCACTCGAGTGCTAATGGGCCGTGCATTTACTTTTCTCTAGACGCCACTAGTGCCTTGGTTGAAATGCTAGCGCGCCGTGTTTCTAGTCTCGAGAGCCCTTGTGTGGAACGTTGTCTTCAAATTGCATTTTCACATAGAATGGTTAAGGACCTTTATTTGTGTAGTCACATATACTTTTCTGTGGAGCTTTATTTATTTAGTTATTGGCATGATATTATGTGTCTTGTTACATCCCTCTGAGGACCTGGTTATCTCGTCAGGTGTTTGCTCATGTCTTTCGCAGGTGTTCTAGCTCTAGCCGTGATCATCGCTATTTCTTCGAGGATGATTGCATTTGGATCGTCTTTGCTTCGTTCGCCAAATCTTTCTTTTGTATTTCTTTTCATAGTTGGTAGTGGATTTGTCTTCGCCTAGCTACATGTACCAAATGACAATTTCATAGTTGATTATATGATATCTTCTATTCTTTTATTTTGTGTGGATAAGATTAGTCATGGTTTTACTACATTTACAGCATATGTATTCATACGAAGTTTCTATATATTGGAGTGTACTTCGTATGTATACAGCTGGCATGTCTACATTCCTAGTCCTACGTACTTTGGGACTGGGGCATTACAGATTCTGTGACAAAAATCGGATTCAAAATGTGGCTTCAATGGCCTACAATCCATTAGTTAATGGTCTGGCCGAAGCCTTTAACAAGACCATAATCAACTTCTCAAGAAGTTCGTGCCTTCAAACAAGCACGACTGGAATGAAAAGTTGGGCGAATGCTTATGGGCGTACCGTACTACGAGTCGAACGGCTACCGGAAACACACCGTTCTCTTTGGTGTATGGGAGCGAGGCAGTTCTCCCATTGGAGACCCAGATCCCCTCACTTCGTGTGGCCCTTACTTACCGATTAACGTCAGACGATAACTACCGCCGACGGCTACAAGAATTGGAAGCGTTAGACGAGAAGCGCTTGCAAGCTCAACAAAGCATCGAGCTCTATCAAGCACGCATCTCTCGAGCCTTCAATAAGAAAGTCAAGCAGAGGACATTCCAAGTAGGCAATTTTGTCTTGGCCATTCGCAGACCGATGGTCATGACTCACAAAACCGTCGACAAATTCCATCCCAAGTGGGAGGGTCCATACATCATCGAGGCCGTATTCTCCAATGGCGCATACCGGCTTGCAAAACAGAACGGGGACTTGCTCATGATTCCCATAAATGGAAAATTTCTGAAGAAATACTATGTCTAAAGACATGCTGGTACTCCTCAAACCATCAAATCTTCCAAACTATCGAATTATGTATACCAAGTACCTCTGAACTCATACTCTATCGCATCTTCCTGAGTGGAAAGTCATGTACGATGATACCTCTGAACTCACACTCTATCGCATCTCCTTAAGTGGCGACTCATGTACGATGATACCTATGAACTCCCACTCTAATGCTTTACCTCGCAGGAGTCTTCCCAGTTTATCATTACCTCTGAGCAAACTTCCTGGTCCTGATTATCGTGTGTCACGTCCATATTACCTCTGGTACCGATAATCTTCCAACTTAACACATGTACCCAACCCGGGAAAAAGACATGGTGTTAAGACCACAAAACCTATCACGTCCATATTACCTATGTTGGTTTTGTCTCAAAATCTATTACTCGCACCACCAGTGCGCAGAAGAGTAATAGATCCACCAAAGATTATTCTTCATTATTGTGTATCACGTCCATATTACCTCTGATACCGATAGTCTCTTGACTTAACACTTATACCCAACCCAGGATAAAAGACATGGTGTTAAGACCACAAAACCTATCACGTCCATATTACCACTATTAGGTTTTATCTCAAAATCCATTCCACCAAAGATTAAGCCTGATTATCGTGTGTCACATCCATATTACCTCTGATACCGATAGTCTTTCGACTTAACACCTGTACCCAATCCGGGATAAAAGATACAGTGTTAAGACCACAAAACGTATCACGTCCATAATACCTCTGTTGGGTTTTGTTTCAAATCTATTACTCGTACCGCCAGTGCGCAGAAGGGTAATAGGTCCACAAAAGTTATCCTAATCTATTACTCGCACAATCGGTGTACCAAAGAGTAGTAGGTCCACAAAATATCATTCAAATCTATTTGCTCGCATTTCCTGATGCATAAAAGGGCAATAGGTCCACAAAAAAGTCCCCCAGTGGGATGTTCCTTATCAAACACAAATGTTGTATTAGGCCCTCTAGTACAAGTACCACAGATACTACAAATAAAGAATGGAGTGAATGTATTCTGCTTATTCAAAATCAGTTGCATTCATAGGACTACATCAGCAGCAGCAGAAAAGAAAGAAAAATCTAGCAATAAATAGTTTGGTCAGTTTGACAGCACTTCGCCTTCGTCAAAAAGCAATTTCGTGGCCCTTGAAAGAAGTCATATTTTGCTGAGAAGCAAACAAGGCTGTTGAATCTCCAAGGAGCTATACGGAGGAGGGAAAATATAGCATACTTTTCTCCCCTCCGTATTGCGGATACCTTAGCCCCGCTCCTCCAAAAGACCATACCTTCAAAACAACATCCCTAATGGTAGTTTTGCCTACTTGGAGAGCCGTGAAAATAGGACGTTCATGATGATACCTGACCACCATCTAACTCTCTGAGGTATAAAGGATCTTCCTACCACCTGGGGAAAACTCTTCCGAAGCATGAGGAGTTCTGAGTTGTATGATATGTATGCCAAAATGGCGCAGGAAAAACTCTTCCGAAGCATGGGAAGTTCTGAGCTGTCTGATATGTGTGTCAGAATGGTGCATTTTCACTCTATGGCCGATATCGGTCCTGGAAAAATTTGCTATCCGGATCCCTGTAAAAAAAGGGGTTAGCAGGTAGAAGAAAAACAACATTCAGCCAAATAGACCCTATGCAGCCCAGTTATGAGGAATGCGCATGAGACCTATGCGGCTCAGTCTTAAAAAGCACTTATGCAGTTCTGTTATGCAATATTCATGCGGCTAAGCCATAAAGCATTTAAGCGGATCAGTTATGAGATGTATATGCGATTTGGTCACGAGGCATCCATGCGGTTCAGCACTGTAGCGCTCATACGGCTCAAGTATGAGGCATCCATGAAGGTCAGTGGCGCTTATGCGACTCAACCCATACGGCCACATCATATAGAACACATACAGTCCCATGAGATGGGGGATATATCGATCATGTCCAAAGCGTAGAGGCAATTTATGACAAGCCTGCACATAAAATATGCGATATGGCCGTTCAAATTTAAGTCATCGCTTTCCCACCGTCCTTACCCTTAACAGGGGGTTGTACGTCAGGATGAATGGGAGAAGAGTCCGCAGCACTCGATGGAGAGGTGAGCCCCTTCCCTTTGGCCGTAGCATCAGTCGACTTAGAAGCTTTCGGATCCATGGCTAACCGGGACAGAAAAGATGACGAAGATGATGAAGACGAAGGAAAAAAAAAAGTTGAAAGAAAAAACTCTTTGTATGGCCCATATTTATAGCTCTTCAAAGTGGAAACAGATGAACGCCGCTTCGATTCTCGTATCCATTAAAGATAATAATGACATTTGGGGATTTTTATCCTTAATAATCGTCATCACCGCTTTGATTCCCATATCCATTAAAGATAATGATGACGTTTGGGGATTTTATCCTTAGTAACCGTCAGCTTTATCTAGAAAAAGAGCCCAAATCCAAAACAAAATCAAGGCATTAAATGCAGCAGTGATAGCTGGCAGACAAGATCTTCCTGCGGTATAGATCTACCTGCGGCCCGAAAACGTCCATGCGACTCAAAATGACCCTGCAGCACGACGTCTCTTCTGACTCGAAGATTTTTCTGCGGCTTGATATATCCATGCTTCTTTTTCAAAGTATTCCAAATTTGCAATTTGAAAACTTTGAAGGGGGTCTAATAGAAATATTGAAAATATGGGGTTCATGCGAATCACAACTGACCGCATGTGTACCCTGGAACAGATTAACCCACATAAAGAAGAGCCGTATGACAGACTCAGCATGCCCCTGCGGCCAATTTTCACCAGACTAATTTTTGAGCCACGGAGAGAATAGTTACTTATGCGGCCAAAGCTGATCAACCCTTCTGATAAAGCTGAAAAACTCTGTCAAAATTGGCAAGACTGACAACTCTGTCAAAAAGAAGATAAGACGTAATTAGACAAAATGTTACGCCACCAGACTGGACATGGCCATGCGGCCAAAAGGACTGTGACCCGAGCCGCAAGAACTTTATGCGGCTCAATCTATGTGTTTCATGCGGCCAAGGGTAACTGAAATCTGAGCCGCATGAGCTTTATACGGCCTAGAATATAGAACCTATGCGGCTCAAAAGTCTCCAATCTACATGCGGACTAAGGAAGACTACCGCATGAGTCTTATGCGGACCAGCATGGCCGAACACTGAAAGGCCTATACGGCTCAAAATGACTCAAGCAGACTGATATCTTATGATGGGACATATGGCAGGCTGACCAAGTCTCAACCACCCAGATTTGCTACAATAAAATCTCAACAACCCCCACCAGCTGGCAGCCCGAGGTCGAGTCTTTGTGCACTGTGAGAGACACATGGCCACGTGGCCCTTTATGCGGCCCAAAAATTTGCTATTACAGAAAACACTATAAATAGCAGGGTACCACACCCATGCAAAATGTTGGCAATCCAAGGCAGGCAACCTACGAAGGGCAATTTCTTCAAGAGCAAGGATCACGTCAGATAGTCCAAAGAGTAAGGCAGAGTTGCTACACTTTTCCGAGCCTCTATCGTCATCCCCCAGAATCAAAACTAAACAATTGTACTTAGATTGTTTCCTAGACTTTCTTTCTAGGCTTTCTCTTGTACAAGCGAGTTTGCAATCAAGTTCAATTCATCTATAATTTGTTTTGCTTGATATTTAATGGCAAATAGTTGTATATTATAGACGACCTATACAGCGTTCTACCGCCGAGTTTGTGGTATAGTCTGGACGTACCCATGTGCTCGTGTCCCTAATCAGGGTACGGGTCATGACAGTCAAGACGGACCCTGACTCTTTGCAGTGGTCTATGTCGGCTAATGGTTCTTTCTCCTTAGCTTCGGCAAGAAGCGTCGTTCGCGGCATTGGAACGACATCCTCCACCAGGCCGATGGAAGCTACAATGATCTTCTTGCCACTTGGGCCAATGCCTCACATGGCCACCAGATCGTTGCAGCCGCTATCACGTGGGTCATGTGGAAAAATCAAAGCAAACACAGATACGAGGGACACCAATTTACGGCTGCCCAACTGATCCGAGAGGTCTTACGACAAATTTACAAAGTCAGCAATACTGTAAACACGGTCAGGAGGTCTTCTGGCAATCTTTGCTCTCCTAATCTTTGGGGCATAGAGCGGGAATCAACTCTTGCTACCTTTTTTCTTGTTCCTTTTGCGCTTCTTGTAAAGACTTCGGTATTTTGTGCCTTGTTATGAATAAAATTGGGGTGTTTGGGTAGTATAATATATATAAATGAAACCTCCTTCACCTTCCTGCTCACTATGCTCCATGACCCCCTCTACCTCTGCGGATGACGCCGGAGCAGAGCTCTCCCGAGAGTTCACCTGCAGCCGTACCCCCTCATCCCCCGACGGCACCCGAGCTGGACACCCCCACAAGCCCCTCAGCCTGCCCTATTCCGGAGGTCCCAGGCGTTCCCCCTCCTGGAGCCCTGCGTCGGCCTCCTACTTGGACTCGCGAGCAACTCACTCTGGTCGATTTGGCCCCCAAACTCCGGTGGTCGGCCCTGTCCCCCATCCCCGGCTCGCTCGTGGCGCCTCGGCCGTGTTTGCAAAAATAAAAAGTTTATTCTAAACTTAAAAGAATCATACAAAGTACAATAAATTCTGGGGAAGTACAACTTTAGGAATCCGATCAGAAGACGATCGCTTTATCCCTTAGACTATGTGAACTTGAAGACTAAAGCCTCTGGAGAATGCAGCAGCACTTTTGCAAGAACTCTTGATCTCTAATGCCTTGATAATGATTGAAGACTCTATTTATAATGTTCTGGAAATAACTGTTTTAGCAGTTATTCTGATGTGCGCGAGTTTAAACTGCGCGACTTTAGGTTGTGCCAACTCTCATTCAGTTACTCGAACGTGTACTAACTATATTTAGACGCGTGGCATCATATGATTGAAATGTACATGGTTGTGTACAGAGTAGTGGATATATTTGAGATATTAGTGGCATGTGCGCCATGTCATCCTACTTTAGAACATAAGTTGCCTTAACTTTATCAGGTTGCACGATTTTCAGTCAACGAGTCAAACTGCGCTTGATTAAGTTGTGCCTATGCACAACTCAGTGCATAAACACGCAGCAACATTTGGATCTGTGAGGAGTGTTTGTTCAGGTTGCGCCTAGGCGCAACTCACAGAGCGCGCAGAATAGCTGTCATCAAATAATAATAAATTGTCTCGAGCGCCACGCCTTGCGGGATTCGAAAAGATTTTCTTCGTTTATCGTGCTGTCAGTTGTCAGGGCTGTCAGTTAATGATGACAATCATTGTCAGGCGCCATATATACTTTGGCGCAA
>JANAVB010004469.1:0-68537 GCA_029216955.1 Iris pallida | reverse complement strand
TTTTAATAATGATATTTAATTCATGATATGATTTTGGTGATTTTAAATCATTTAAAAATTATTTAAATCAATGACTTGTGGTTTTGACGTTTTGCTAGTGAAATCCTAGAGACTATTTGACCTAGAGCCTAACCATGTGATTATGATATTTTAATGTCATTTTTGCCTAAGGATATTTTTGTATTTGACCTATTTGAATTATTTTGATATTTTTATTATTTATGATATTGTTTTGGGATTATTTGAGTCGGGTTCGAATTTTATCTCAATCTGACTTGTAACGGGGACCCGGGGGTAGTTTGACTCTAGTGGGACCCACACACTAGTTAGGCATGGCCCACATGATATAATTTTAGTCCACATGATAGAAATATTTTAGTTAGAGGTTAGACTAATTATTATGGATAAGGTTAGAGTGATTAGAGACTTTAGAATGACTAATTTAGCCCCAACCAATTAGCCCTTTCCTAATACTCATAGAATAGGTTAGTGGGGGCATTTTGGGCCTTACCATAATAGGACAAATAGCCCCATATAGCCAGCCACTTTGGGAGAGGATAGGCTCAAGTTCATTTCATTATTCTCATCCATACTCTCTCTCTTGTTCTTCCCCAAATTCCTAGAGAGCAATTCCTAGCAATTTCTCCACCAAATCCTTTCATTTTGCCACAAAATCTTTTTCTTTCCTTCTCCATTCTAGCCAAGGAGAAGCTACCCAAGTTTGGGAGGATTCGGAGCTCGTTCGTGTCCTTTTGGAATCTCTACGTGTCGGTGTCGCTCCGGGAAGGCTTTTCTTCGATTCGATCTACCGGGAGGTATAAATCTCTTCTCCTTTCATTTCCTCATACATATAGGTCTATTTTAAACCCGTAGGAATGACCCATGGTTGTATCTCCATTTGTGTCCATTTTGTGTCCATTTGGAGGTCATAGGAGTGTCCTTTGTGTTGTGGTTGTGTCCATGTGGAAAACCCCAAATTTGGACACACTATGTGTTGTTGTTATGTATGAACGAATTATTACATGTTTAATCTCATATTTTTGTATTGGAGATGTGTTCTATAGTGTCTCATATATATATATTAGTGTAGAGAGTGAGTTCTTGATATATTATGTTATATACTTGTGTTCTTTTGTCTCAAACTACCCAAATCCGTCATGATTTTTATCCATGTTTTAATTTCAGCCTAACTTAGAAATGGCATAACCTAGCTTAAAGCTCGGTTTAATCTTCCATTTTTTTAAAAGAAGCGTATTGAAGTTAGATTTTCAAAACATGTATTAATAGGTCTAATTCTTTCTGTAACTTTCTGGAAATTATTTGAGTGTCAGCTATACGAAAGACAAAGCGTTCTCGATGTTTTCGCGATTTCGGGAGTTTCCGGAAACAAAACGCGATCCGTTTGAAGTTTTGGAAAGCTAACACATAGATCTATAACATACTTTAATCCTAGATTTTAATTCATGCTGAGATGGTACAGTATTGATTATTAGTAGAGTTACTATTCGGTATATGTATTTTGTGCACCCTTGTGTGTAATATAATGTTCTATTTGATTTTAACCCATGTTAATGTATATACATTATGTAATTAAATAGAGAATGCAAGCACGAGTAAATGTTTAAATAATGTATGAGGTGTAAGTATCCTATCTAATGTAAGCATGTATAAGTATGGCTTGTAATGAATATGTAGGTTCCATAGTATGTAATGTATGGTGCATATAGTAAGTGCAAGAGAATAAATGAATGATGAATGAATACGCATGAATGTAATATAATAGATGTAATGTATGCAATATACAAGTTAATGAGATCTAATGTTCTATGTTAACACAAATCCTATATTACCTCATGTACCCCCTTACACTATGTTGACACTATCACACTTACACATTGTTCACTTACACTTTGACACTCTTTGATATGTATACACTATGTATGCCCATTTAACCCTCACTTGCCCCTTTGCCATGTTCACATACACACACATAGCCTCTTAAATAAGTATTTATGAATACAGTTAACTTAGCTATGTATGTATATTATATATGTTAGCATATTGTGTTGTAATATATAGGTTTATATAACTATTTAAAATACCATGATTATAGACCTAATATTGAATACCAATATATGCATATGTATATATGTGTAGACATATATAGCTTAAAGTAATAGATTACCTAGTGTAATCCAATGTGAATTCTTGTCTATTTTAGTATTGAATAATTGCATGCTATATAGAGTTGGGTGTATGCTGACTTGTATAGCCTTGTATTGATGTGTGTTTGCTAGGATAATCTTGGTTAGGCCTAGTAAGACTTGCTGGGTTAGGACATGACCTAGTTTGACCTAGTTGACTAGTGTAGTTGACCAGAGTTGACCAAGGGTTGACTTTGGCCTAGTTTGACCTAGATTCATGTAGTTTGCATTGTAGCTTTCAATTCTCTTGTATTTTACATATCATGACTCATATTACTCTGTTTAGGACATTGTGACTCTGGTGCAGGCATCTGATATTACACTACTCTTTTCAGAGTAGCAGGCGAGTACATTCTCTGATAGTTCTCTCATTTATTTGTCAATTACTGTACTTCAGTTCTAGTTAGCTGTATGTG
This sequence comes from Iris pallida, assembly GCA_029216955.1. NCBI lineage: Eukaryota > Viridiplantae > Streptophyta > Magnoliopsida > Asparagales > Iridaceae > Iris > Iris pallida. Next base: position 65,917 of record JANAVB010004469.1, on the reverse strand, counting down.
ATTCTCTGTTACAAACACGTATTTTTTATTCCTGAATCCACGTATGCGACACACATACTTACTTGTCTTACCTCTATTATTCGAATCACCATATGAATCACCATACGAATCACTATTCGAATCACCCTATTCGTATCTTCATATGTTGGTTGGACTTTTATTCGATTGATGTGTCAGATTTTGGATTCATTTGTATTAGATGGTGGGGAAATACTTGATTAGACATGTAAACATTCCCACTATTCGAACCACCCCCTGTGAATATATTCGAACGATATCCATTCCATACCCGGCCAGGTGTGTGATGTGCCGGATTTACCCTTAGCCGTTTACATGTCTAACTAAGTATTTTAAAACACACTTGGAGAATTTATTCGAATCGTTGTTAGAACATTGTGAATCACTATTCGTATCACCTTATTCGATTCACCTTATTAGAACAATGATTAGAATCACATTCGACTCATCTTATATTAGACTCACATTGGAATTACTAGACTTATATTTTACCATATGAACTCATTATGTTACTCTAGTTTAGCTAGATCTTATTTTACCGTCTTCGTTGCTACGATTCTTCTCTTGTTTAGTTATTTTTTTCCTTGCACTTTATTTGTCTTTCTTACCATCACCTGAATATAAACTGCCATATTCATCAATACAACTGTCTATAACTACTTTATAGTTCTCTGTCATTTACTTGGGTTTTCTAGATGAGATTGTGCTCATTCCTGTCCTGACTGGACCTGTTGAAAATTACAGATGACTGCCCTGAGGACGTTTGCCCTACTTGCCTTGGAGCAGGAGATGTCTTAGCTACCTTTGGCCCCGACACTCAGGAGTGATCGGGAGACTAGCTAGTAGACTTGGTTTAGTTTTCAGGTTTTTAGAATTTGAATTATAATAACTTGAGATACGAGTTTGTATTTGAGTTTATTTGAGATATTAATTTAGTAGTTTTTAAATGTTGTTTTAGTCTTTAGTTATAAACTTCTGTGTTATCTTATCGTGCTTAGACTGTGATTGAGATTTCATTATATCTATACTTGTCCTCCGTTCGGAGTTGAGATTATGAAGTACATTATATAATTGCGTGAGTTGTTGATTAGATAGTAACCTAGGACAGCGTTCTACCGCCGATACTGCGGCGTAGGCTGGGTACTGTTACGTACTCGTACCCTCACAGCGGGTGCGGGTCGTGACAGAATTGGACTTAAGAACAGGCAATCCCCTAATTTGACTATTTTGAGAACATTGGTAATGTTTATTTTAGTATCTGGAGACTGTTGTACGGGTTTTGACTTTTGTGGCACACTGAGTGGTTTGGACTATCAGTTTTACCAGTATAGGACCACAGGTGAGTACAGTTTATTGTCTACATTTCGATATTGATTTTCACTATATTTTATTGATTGTCCATTGGTTATGTGATTATTTTCTATTATAATTTGTTGAGTCGAGAATGAGAAGGACCAAGGATGTATGATCTGACCTTAGACCGTGCAGACCGTGTTATTATTGTATTTATTTCTTGTAGACAGTGTAGACAGTATTTATTTATTACAAAGTAGACAGTGTAGACAGTCATTTATTTTTGTAAAGTAGACAGTGTAGACCGTGATTATTACTCCATTTAAGCTGTGTAGTTCGTGATTATTATTTTGTAGACAGTGTTTCTTTATTGCAATATTTTCTATAGACCGTGTAACTGTAGACCGTGTACTGTACCGTGTAACTGTAACCGTGTAACTTTAGACCGTGTAGACCGTGTCGCATAATTGTCCCGAGATCGATCACATATCAAAGGTACTTCTAACAGTTGGGGAAAGTATTTTGTGTCTATTTATTTTCTATTGGTTTTCCGTATTTTTGTTTATTTTTAAAAACATGTAATTGATGTCTAACCTCTGTTGTATAGTCATTTTCATTTATTAAAACTGCATTCAGTGAATTGTGCTCGTTCCATTCCTGACTGAAAACCAATATTTTTTAGGTTAGCCGTTGATTCACTTAGCATGGGAGATACGGGGGTACTCACAGACAAAGACCTAGAGACTAGCTAGATAGTGGACTTGTAGTCATTCAAATATTTGTATAAGTTTATATTTTTTCTGCAAATGTAAAACTTGTGAATATTGTAAGTTAAATTATTTATGTGAATGAGCATTATTTGTGATTTTGATCTTCATGGCCGTGACAGCGTTCTACCGCCGACACTGCGGCGTAGGCTGGCTTGGACACGTCTCGTACCCATTTAAAAAAAAATGGGTACGGGTCGTGACAAGTTTTTGTGGTGGCCCATGCAGGTCTGTCTTCGCAAATCACCCGAACTCGTGATAGTACTTAAGTTAGTTGTACTATTACGAGCCTGCGACTAGGAAATGCTCATTCACGAATTAGAGTTAATTTGATTTTAGAGAATGGCTAGGACTAGGAGTCCCTTATACAAATTTACCGATGGGTAGTCTAGGCCATGCAATTTAGAGGAGGAGTTATTGATTTTGATAGTTGTCAGATCCCCATAGGTACATATTACCCCTTGATATGACGATATAATCCAATGTGGATAGATTATTCCCTTGGAAAGGCAGGGCTTCATAGTATTAATGATCTAAACTTGATAGACTATCAATTCCTTCTCTTGCCTCTTTAGATATCGTTATCATATCTTAGTCCGAATTGCCTATTTAAAATCCTATTTTGTCGTAAGGGAATAGTTTATAATTCCTGATTCGGTTATTCAAATGCGAATCTCAAGGTAGACTGATCCAAAAAATTTCTTCCATGGTTCGAATACACATGGAAGAGATACTAGAATATTTGTAGTTCTTTGTCTTCGGTTTGTTCCTCCTTGTGCAATCTTTTATTTTAAGGTTTGTGACCGATAGGAAAATTACTTACGCTTTATTTCATAGCCACTTGTTTGAATCTCTAGAAGCTTATGAACTTTTACATATATAGTTAAAGGAATGATTAGTTAACTTATAATGGCAGGACAACAGCGAACTGCCGCCATTTATTTGAATTATAAAGACTATAGATTCGCTGCAGCCAGCAGCGCACTGGCGAGACACGACCCCTAGAGTTGAAATTAGAGTAGGAAAATATCAGTTATAGAATATTGCTAAAACTATAGCTAGTGGTCCTCTTTGACCGTAGTTACCCAGGAGTTGAGATAAGGTAGAGTATCTGATAGCATATCACACTTGAATCACGAAACCAAGGGTGTACCATCGCCCGAGTATACGGACGAGGCATAATTCTCGGTGAAATGAATTCAGACATGATTACCAATTAGGATACTATAGTGGATAGTAGGAAGACCGTATAAGCAAGAACACTGGGTAAGGTTTGATTCTCACAAAACTCGAACTACTTGTCCTTCTTTCAAGAATCTCGCATACTTGTATTTTGACTATCTTGACCAATGCTGGTATTACAACCTAGTTTGCAAGCTTACTCTTTTATCGAGCTTGATTCAAGACATATGTTTATTGGGGACGCCCACTAACATATTGTCTAATCAGAGTCGGTGTATTACGGTCTGATCAACCGTAGTGCACTCGGTTCGCTCTCTCTTTGATTATTCCACGTGGATTGAGATATCGAGGTATCTATGATCTCATTCGTGACTGCCTTGACAATTCCTCTTGAATTATACATTCGCCTTTGAATCACAAATTTGTATTCAGTGACATCTTTATTGAACTCTTTATTCATTTTTGTCTTTCACTGATTTGGAAAGACGAAAGCTTGTAATTGGTAGAGAGGTACAAAGTATCCCCCATGGCTATGATAGTTGTATACAAGTGTAGCTACCATCGCCAGTCATGTGATTGGGTTACTCGTTCTCCTCTCGACCCTCAAACTACCATTGAGACATTCTATCCATCTGAATTTGAGAATGATTAGGGTTTTACCCTTAGTCAAATGCCAACCTAGGAGACTATCTCTTCTCAAGAAACCAATTGTTGTGAGTCCCTAATCAATTGCCTGAAGCTTGCCTTAACTAGCAACCCTTAAGCCTTAACCCAACCTTTCCCTCAACCAAAACCCACAGTTTAGACATGAGATGAATAGAAATTTACGACTCAGTTGTTAGAAATCTTTTCATAAGATGTACCTTAGAATTGGTTACCCCGTCGATAACTCTTGTACACTATGGACAAATAGATCATTCTATTTTATCGACCATGTGTCATATTACACACTCGTTTTCTATTTAGTAAGGAACGACCCTTGACTTGACTTATATCTATCGTATCCCATACGGCGTACCTTATTCTTTATTAACAAGAGTCGAGGTACAATATTCGGACTTTGAAATTCTTCCAACATCATTATTCCTAAACCCATGTCCTAGCTTCTAAGGTGAGTAGACTGTAAGCCTTCTAAAATTTTAGGATAGACGAGAATTACCGATTGGTTAGAATAATTTCCATTAGGATGATAATTAATGCCCCATGGACTCCCACTCAAACACATCCCCTTGTACTCTATTTTTATGGTACGACTTTCAGGTCAAAATGACTAGCTATAACCCTTACCATAATACCGGTATGCTTTCCGACTTTCATTAGAGCTTCCACTTCGATTCGAATCCTTCAACCCAATATATAGTTGTGATCTACTCGAAGCCCACTATGCACACGCCACTAGTTTGCCACTTGATAGAGGCCTCTTGTGCTAATTAAACACAAAAGTCAGCGAAGGCGCATTTTGGACTTTAAGAACCTAGCTAACCAACTTGACTGGCACCTAGCTCAACCACTTGAGTTGAATCCTAATCCAGGCCACCCACACCTAGCGAAAATAGTTTTATCTTGGGATCTTGTTCAATCAATATAGATTGAAATCCCAGGTTCATCCAACCAGTGAGAGATGTCCAAATAGAGAACCCATTAAGACCCAGTAACACCCATCCATGCATACCACCATATTTGGACTATAGAAACGAACTAATTGAAATAGGTCCCTATACCTATCATGTAGTCTCCACCTCTTAGAATGTGATGTCATTCGTAATCATTATTTCATCTACCTAGACGTCGCGATACGATCCTGTATTGCATTCGTATCCCTTGCTCGTGTTGTTAAATAACCACGAGAAAGATCACAATCTTGATTCTGTTCTATTTTGGAATATTGTTTAGAACTTCAAGAACAAAATTCCTGTATTGCATGGATTGCAAGCCCCTCTAAGAAACAAGTATTCTTCGATTTAACAAGTGACTGGACTAGAGTAGCCCAATCTAGCAAATAAGTTAATATTTCATAAACCTTCTTCCTGTCTACATCATTGGATACTCTCTGCCGCTCTGGAAACTTCATATTCGCTCTCAATTTTTCTTCCTTATCTTCATGTCCTTCCTATTGTAGAGTGCCGAATGGTCATATTTATTAGAATTTACCAATATTTCTTAGCTACTTGTGTAAATTTATTGCTTGTTAGATTTTGGGTTGTTTGATAGATGTGAGGGGATTATAGATACCATAAGCAGTAGATATCTATTGGTAGAAAATTTAGCAATTAGTTGGAAGATTATAGAGTTTTTAGTGACATAGCTTTGAGGGAGTAGTGTGAAAAAAGGTGGGTAGAAATTTCGAGGATTCATAGTACGAAATAACCATGAGAATAGATGATAGCTAATGGAAACCGTATTCTATCATAGCAATTGGACTCTTTCCTTAAATTTCGAGGACGAAATTATTTTAAGGTGGGTAGATTTGTAACCCCTCTTCCCAGAATTTTTATCATATATTTTATTTATTTATTTGAATAAAATAATGATTTTTAGAAATTTTATAAATAATTATTATTTAGTTGATATGTAGTGACGATTGTATAAAGTAGGTCCTTATATATTTTGGGATTAGTAGATTGTACGTAATGGTATATACACCATTATGATTTATTGAATTTTATTATTATTATTATTATTATTATTATTATTATTATTATTATTATTATTATTATTATTATTATTGAGGTTATTATGTATATAAAATTATTTACTAATATTGGTTATATGTATTTTGTTATCAATAAATATTATTATATATAGTCATTAGGAATAGATAATATAGAGGTTTAATTATGTTTTATGAAAAATATTATATTGGTGTATATATATATATAAATATATAGGAATATGGATGCCTATTAAATAATTGTAAATATATATACTCTCGGTAGTAATTATAAAAGAAAGTATGTGTATATATAGTATTATGTAAGTATAGACATAAAAATGTATATATACGAATATATTATATATAGGAATACCCAACCTGACTCCGGGGTATTTTCCATAGTGTAGGAACCCCACCCACTCCAACAGTGTTGTCATTCTTGTTAGAACTATTCAAATCCTATGATTGCCTTTGTTATAAACAAAAGAACATGTTTCAATTTGGATCATGTTATTGGCTTTTCACATGCAGATGATTGTATCCCTCTGAGAAGTTCCCCATATCCCCCACCAATTAATCAGCCTCCCCAATCAAATGGCTGAAACAATGGTCTGCCACTTTTTGGGTGAATTGGGTTTTAGCTTAGGCTCATGGACCATTAATTCACTTATTCTTTCAGTTCCTACTGATGCCTACTCTGATGTTCGTCAATGTCCTATATCCATATCATGTGTGTCGTGTAACCAATGTAACATAGCTTCTACATAGTTTCTATTAGGAATCCGAATATTATTCTATCTTTATGAGTATTCCCAGTCCAACCCGAGAACAGAGGAATCACATATATAGGGTTATGTATAAAATATAATTCGAGACATAGAGAGAGATCGGAAGGAAATTTGAAACAAACCCTAACCCCTCGCAGCTGATCCAGCGCCGCACTTGACCGCACGCGGCCTCATCCCGACGCACACAACCCCCCGCGGTCGCCAGCGCGGCCAGAGCCGCCGGCGCGCATAAACAGAGCACAGGCGTGCGCGGACTTCAACAACAGCAGTAGTACGGAGAGACCGAATTCGCGATAACTTTTTGTCGCGCTCGGTCGACCAATGGTCGAACCGTCTTCGCAGGTATTTCGACAACCTATACAACTATAATTCCTATCATTTAGTTTGATTTTAGATAACCTATTGTAACGCCACAGTCCCAAAATACGTAGGACTATGATACGTATACATGCCAGCTACGTATCGAGAGGACTCCAGCCCTGCTCGAATACGTATAAGCTGTCTGGTTATTCTAGATTAACTATATCTCAATCCACATAATAATGATAAATATGACGAATCAAGTGCAGTAAGGCTGATCAGGCCATGATACATTGATTCTAGATTAGATAAATATGTAAAAGTGGATCCCCAATAACACATTTATCATGAACAAGCTAGAGAAAAATAGAAGCTTGTACAAGACTAGGCTATAATGTAGCAAGAATCAAATATAGGACAAAACTGAAATACGAAAGATATGATAATAACACACTATGTATACCTGAAGTCTCGGTGTAGCAAACATCATCCATCAGTGTACCGTGCCATCAACTAATACCTGGAGAGATCACCAGGTCCTCAGAGGACTAGCAAGACACATAATATACATGCCTACTGTAACAGTTTTAACATGCAAGGAAGGATAGGAAATAATACAAGAAATAAAGACTGCAGAGTAGTACAAGAATAAAATATATGGAAGTGGCATGCCGTCAAGAATCGTGCTGATAAACATGACTAAGAATAAATCGGAGTAAACCGCAGCTCAGTGGGGACTCACGGTCCTATAGATCACAGCTCAGTGGGGGCTCACAACCTATAGTAAGTCTCTATCGTAGCTCAGTAGGGCTCACAACAGAGAGTAGTCAAGTATAGTCATCGTCTATCACAAGGTCCTCGCCTAGAACTACGAGTCAAGTCAAGTCAAGTCAAGATGTCAACAAGTCAAGTCCATCTCAATTATGTCAAAGGGACACGACAGAGGCCAAGCAATACTATTACTAGACATGAACATGATAGAAAAATATGGCTAGTAACAAGAGAAAAGAAAGAGTAATAATCTACGTGCACGTAAAACTAGAAAGTATCCATGATATGAAGCGAAAGAGGAATATGTACCAAATGAAACACAAAAGAATAGCAGTATAGAATAGCATGTAAGTACTGTAAAGTTTGGCAAGGTGTACTTGCCTGGTGGTAGCAAAAGTCCTGCAATTAAAGAGCCACAAAACCTGAACTCCCGTAAACCCCTCCGGATGCTGAAACAAACATTTCCAACAGTCCCAAAATGAGCAAAATAGCTAGAATAGCCTACCCATAAGTCCAATTCTGGACACAGGGGAAAAACGGTAATTTCGGGTCAAAACAGTGTCCGCCGTTGGACCCGCTTTGTACCGAAAAGCGTGCCAAAGTTAATGGTCTCTAAAGTCATCAAACTACATTTATTATTCTATATCAATATACCATATATAAATTATATGAGTATTTATGACTCCTAGTTGTCATAACGTTGCTACAATACTACATCTATTATATAAGTACATATGGGTACCAAATCCTTTCGTAAATACTTTACAATTATAACAAAATAATATATTTAAATTCTGAAATTTATCTATAAATATTTATATATTTCTATAATTATATTTTCAAAAGGAAAATCCTTTCACAAGAGGTCTTATGTCAATGTTACATAAGACTTCCTCAAATCGACCCATTAATTTACTTCCGAAACAATGATAAAAAAATAATAAATTCTATAAAAATCCCAGAAATTAGTTAAAATAGTATTTATAATGTTAAACCTTGCACAACATAAAGTTTAATATGGATTCATGGAGTTTTGACACTTTTGGACACAAGGAAAACGGAATTTTTCGGAGTTCAATGATATGGCAAATGTCATGAATTTTTAAAAATAACAAACGGATGCAAAACCTAACTGTCAGATATGCGTCGGAAAGGTATCAACGTCTAAATTCTGAATAAAAATATAAAAAGGTTATAAACTGAACTTAGATAGGCAAAAAGTGGCCCGCAACAGAATTCGTCAGTTCTGGATACCCTGTCGTAGAATCAACGCCACGGACAAACCGCTTGGAACTAGGGGATCTGGCGATCAGAGGTTGGACTATACACATAATGGTAACTCTCATATTTGGTTCGAGGAGAAGAAGATGAGAAAAAGTGGGTGAAACATCATCTACAATTCGACTAACCTGCTGTGACGTTTCAGACTTTGATTCGACGGAGTTTCGGCCCAAGTAGCGCGTTGTGCACCTCTCTAACGGCTGCAAGGTTGCTCCTATAGTTGCTAGGGTGGAAGAGGATGTTGAGAGAGACATCCAAGTGGTGGTGGTTGGCGCAAAAAATCGAAGAGAAATTATATTTTGTGAAGAAAGGGGGGTCGGCTAGGGTTTCGGGTTTGGAGTGGTGGCCGCTAGGTTTGGGGGGGGGATTTGTGGAGTAGTGGGTGGTTATGAGAGAGGGGGATGGTTAAGGTTTGATAGGTATATTTATATAGTGCATGGGTTTTGGTTTGATCTAATTTGGATAGGATTTGATTCTCCAAATCATACTATTATTAATAGGTTTCCTATTTTGGTTAGATGTTTGACCAAGTCAAAGATATAAGAGAATATTACATATGGCTGCAATTTAATTCTTAAAATTCTCTTATATATATACTTGGTTTTGGTACTCCTAATTAGGCTCTAACTAGTAGGGTTGACTAGGTTAGGGTCCGAGTAGCATTACTAGTCGAATTGGACCCGAAAAATTAATTTAATGAGTCTCATGTGCCATTTGCAAATAAGTAGCACATGAAAACTCGATTGGATGGTGCACCCTAGGCATATGAATTGTAGACTCAACATGGGTCAAAACCATATATTGGGTCATACGGTTTCGATCTATGTCAAGTCCCAAAAGCAAATTGGAAGTTGGCTTAAAATTACGTCAATGGCTCAAATTGGCCTAAGTTGGCCCAAAATTGTGCAAAGTCAAAGGAATGTTGAAAAGAAAAATTGGATGGGACATGATATAACAAACTCAAGGTCATCCTGTCTACTACAAAACTCATAAAGGACGTTTTAAGAGATGGGCATGTCATGTGCTCCAACAACCAAAGACACAAAAAGTACATATAAAATCCTACTTAAATATACAATATAACCTAATAATTAGAAATACTATAAAATAAAATAAAAATAATTCCTAAAAATCAGGGTCCTCACACCTATATTGCTCGAAAAATCGAACCCAAGTTCATCGAAAAACTGTCGAAACAGGACAGAAAGACCAGTCCGACTACTCTAGTTCGCGGATAGTTTTCTCCCAATCCATGCACAATTTTGAAATTTCATTTGAAGACACTTATAGACAATATATAGGAGATGGAAACCCTTCTTTTCGTTTCTGTATTCGTGCAATGTGTGCCGAATGAACAGTCTCCAAAGATTACAAAAAATCTGTTTTAAAATATTAAAAATTAGAAAAAAAACTCTTCGATACGACGTGCGTCCCGCCAATCCGTGCGACGTGGTCGCGAACCGAAAGCATCAAAATGTGCGTAATAGCTTCGTGATCGTGTGGGCTTTGACAGAATTCAAATTGATCGTGTGTGCGCGATGAATTTGATGCGTATCTGTCAAAATTCACCGTATCGGTCCCTTTGCAAACTTTCCAATTACTTTGTGCAGGCTCGTCAGATCGAGAAGAAACTTATGCCAGCAGGACCATATCATTTTTCTGGTCCTGTATGCCAAGTTTGGTCCGATTCTGAGACAGTTGATTGGATCGCCGTTTTGCGGGCGCCACGGTCAAACTCAACGGGCGATTTTGTGCACGGGCTGCCGGAATCCAACTTTGGACATACGGTTGGGTTCGTATCGTCAAAACGAATCCGCAGACATTTAGTTTGATGAATTTAGAGACCATTGACCCTGGCACGCTTTTGGGTGCAAAACGGGTCCAACGGCGGACACCATTTTAATCTGAAATTACCGTTTTGCCCCTGTGTCCAGAATTGGACTTAAGGACAGACAATCCTAGATAATTTGACTATTCTGAGAACATTGGTAATATTTATTTCAGCATCTAGAGACTGTTGTACGGGTTTTGACTTTTGTGGTACACTGAGTGGTTTGGACTATCGGTTTCACCAACATAGGACCACAGGCAAGTACAGTTTATTGTCTGCATTTCGATATTAATTTTTACTATATTTTATTGATTGGCCATTGGTTATGTGATTATTTTCTATTATAAATTGTCGAGTCGGGAATGAGAAGTACCAAGGATGTGTGATCTGACCTTAGACCGTGTAGACCGTGTTATTATTATATTTATTTCTTATAGACAGTATAGACAGTGATTTATTTATTACAAAGTAGACAGTGTAGACAGTGATTTATTTATTGCAAAGTAGACAGTGTAGACCGTGATTATTACTGCATTTAAACTGTGTAGTTCGTGATTTTTATTTTGTATACAGTGTTTCTTTATTGCAATATTTTCTGTAGACCGTGTAACTGTAGACCGTGTAACTTTAGACCGTGTCGACCGTGTCGCATAATTGTTCCGAGACCGATCATATATCAAAGGTACTTCTAACAGTTGAAGAAAGTATTTTGTATCTATTTATTTTCTATTGGTTTTCCGTATTTTCTGTTTATTTTCAAAAACATGTAATTGATGTCTAACCTCTGTTGTATAGTCATTTTCATTTATTGAAATTGTATTCAGTGAATTGTGCTCATTCCATTCCTGACTGGAAACCAATATTTTTCACGTTAGTCGTAGATTCACTAAGCATGGGAGATACGGGGGTACTCGTAGACAAAGGCCTAGAGACTAGCTAGATAGTGGACTTGTAGTCATTCAAATATTTGTACAAGTTTATATTTTTCTACAAATATAAAACTTGTGAATATTGTAAGTTAAATTAGTTATATAAATAAGCATTATTTGTGATTTTGATCTTCATGGCCGTGACAGCGTTCTACCGCCGACACTGCGGCGTAGGCTGGCTTAGACACGTCTCGTATCCGTTTTAAAAAAAAAGTTCGGGTCTTGACAACTGCTTAGCCCCCGGCGTATCTCGTCGTTCTGTGCACTTTATAGTGCCCGCACAACTGGCCCACCTGTGTGCTTCTGAGCGACAGAACCAGTTGGGCGCAACCGGCACAACTGGCCCACGTCTGCGCGCTTCTTAGCGCCAGACCCAGTTGGCTCATCTTGCCCTGGCGCATGTTGTCCTGGCGCATCTTGTCCCGGCGCATCTTGCCCCGGCACATCTTGCCTCTGGCGCATCTTGCTGTAACGATCGTGATTCGTATTACGTATTTCGGTATACGTATATTGTATGTCTCATTGCATGGTCTATTTCCTTGCTTGGTTCGGCTTGGTTGGCTTGGTTCGGTTTGGATTGGTTTTCTTATGAACCAATCCCACCTACCCCCACTCCCTTCCTTTAATAGCCGCCCATTTCTTCTCTCTCTTCATTTACTTCTTCTTTATTTACTTCTTCTTTCTCACCATTTCTCTTCCACCTACCAAGGAGAGAGCTTAGGCAAGTGCAGCTTGATTCATGGAGGAACTCAGTTTTTATTGTTCCATTCTCTTCCTCACGAGATTCTAACACACTTTAATACTTATCACTTCTAATTTCCATGGTTCATGTTGTGTAGATCTAAGTTATTATATTTTTAGATTTTTGGGTTTTGATCTACCTAACCTTATTATTATCTAGTTTTGATGGTTCCATGTTGTAGAGAATTTCATTCTGCCCTATTTTGACCTATGGAAGTCTAGATTCAGACCTTAGATGAAGGATTTATGAAGCTTGAAGCCATAGATTTCATGACTCTTCTTCTCGGACCAGTGGAGAAGAAGAATATTCTTCCAGCCGCATGGCAGTACTTGACCGCATGGACCTTCATACAGCAAGTTCTCCCTGGCCGTATGGCAATATTTGCCGTATGGCAATACTGCTGCATGAACTCAATAGTCCGATGCCGCATATAAACTTGTTTCCCCACAGCCGTATAAGGCCTCGGCATGACCCAGCCGTATGGCTCTGCTCGACCATAGCCGCATAGACTCGCATTCTTACAGCCGCATGAACTCCCGCATACCGCTGCCGCATGAAGTCATTTTTCTCTCAGCCGTATGACATTGCTTCCTCCGCTCCCGCATATGACTTATTCTCTTTCGGTCGCATAAGCCACGTTCCTTCTCAGCCGCATAAGCCCGCTCTCTCAAGCCGCATAACCCTGTTCCCTCTCCTGGCCGCATGAAGTTATTTCTCGCAGCCGCATACGAGCGCATCCCCTAGCCAGATGAGCTCGCTCTCCCCTCAACCACATATGCTCACCTCTCCCGAGCCGCATGAGCTCGCTTGACACTTGCCGCATGGACCGTCCTCTTCCCAGCCGCATGAGCCCGCAATCCATTGCCGTATATGCTCGATTGTCCTAAACCGCATGCGTCCATTCTCTTGCAACCGCATGCGCCCGTTCCCTTGCAGCCGCATGCGTCCGTTCCTTCTCAGCCGCAGGATCTTAATTCCCTTTGGCCGCCTGGCTCCTTCCATAGTCTTGTCCCCTTGTCTTATTATATTATTATTTTTATTATATTAAAATATCATATTATGCTTATGCTATGTAAATTATGATGTGTTCCATGAATACAATAGTGGCCCGTCGTGGCGCACTCTTGACAAGTAAACCTGACATGACACACCTCGATATGCTGTTATGACAGCTAGCCTGACATGACAAGTATGAATGACCTAGATACCGTAGACGATTGTGTTTGTACAAATAAACCAGTATTGTCTTGCATCATGTCTAGGATAGGGATTTCTGAATACCACGGTCAGGAGTACCTACTGAATTGACTAAGGCTAATAACTAGACAATCCAGTAGTCATGGAAAGATTTCCCAGCTACAGGCAATTCCGTTATCTCGGTGCCCCGTTATGGGATTTGTAGCCTACCGTCGAGTAGGGGACATTTTCAGCACACTGACATGTGTTGCAACCACCAAACTACTTAAGGGTACATGCGTTTCTTGGACGATGTACCCACATGAATTCAATCCCCTAATTGTGTCTGGATAACCTGGATGGTCTGCAGGGCTTGTGGCTGTTGGAATAATCTCATTGCATCTTGCTAGTAACTAGGCCTGTGATAACCCTAGTTAGTTAAAGTATCAAGCCGTACTCTTTGCTTGGCCGTGATTGATTGGATGGATTCTATCCCAGCTTCGTCTCGTCCTGATCATGTACAAGATTTTGACAAGACATGATTATTTATGCTTGCCTTAACAATAATGATCAGGGGACCAGTTCTATTCAGGCGAAGGGTTACAACCCCGATCCTTGTTTGGTTTAAGGGTTGTAACCTGGCTCCCGGAGCAGTTCTGTTTCCTCTCTTCGTTTATTGTCTTATTGCACCCCATGTCATGCTCGTCATGTTTTACCTTACTTCAATAGCATGATTATTTATACTGGCCTTAACAATAAAGATCAGGGGTCCAGTTGTAAACCCCCTCCCTAAATTTTCTTCCTTTTAGTATATATATATATATATATATATATATATATATATATATATATATATATATATATATATATATATCTTATTTTAATAGTTTGTTATTAATTATATGGCTTTTAATCATATATGGGCATTTTTATATGTTGTGGGTAACAAGCAATGGTTACACACATATATATGAATAAGATAGGTTATTTAGTTAAATATTTTAGAAAAATATTTTAGATTTTTAGGAATTTTCGGTAATTATTTGGGGCCATATATACATATATATATATATATATATATATATATATATATATATATATATATATATATATATATATATATATATATATATAGTTAAAAAAAAAAGAAATATGTGGGACCGGCCCACACCCCAAAGGGGCGGGCCATTAGCTGAGCCATTCACAGCTCAGGTGGGTTTAAATGTTTAAGTGTTTTAAAAAAAAAAACTAAGGTCAACCACCCACAAAGGGAGCGGGCCCCACCCGCTAGCTGCACCTGGCAGCAACCGACGCAAAGAAAAGGAAACACGACCCATAGGTTATTAGGAATCTATTAGTATTAGGTTTTCGCCACAAGTTGTTATAAATATAACTTTTCCTCTAGACCTCAAAACCCTAATCTTCCAAAACAAAAGTTGAGGCTGATCATACCCCCTTCGCCTACGAGTTCGTTTTACCAGCAACGGAGTTTTGTGTGCGACGAACGGAGCATTGGAAGTCAGCCCCGTGTCACCCACGGAGCAGTTTTCCCACTCAAGGTACCCTACTTTCCTACGACGTAACTTGACCCTCTTCGAGATCCTTCAGGTGGATTTCAAAACAACCCATCGACTTACTCGAAAAATCGAGACGAAGTTGAAGAAAAACATGTTTTCTGTAATACTAAAAACTGTTTTAAAACAAAAACTTGTCGGCCAATTTTTTTTGCTGTGCAGTAAAGTAATATAGGAACTAATTAAAATGGTAAAAGACAACATAACCGATATCGTAACGCATCTTCTGGATCGTCGTTTCGATTTGTGTGTAAAATGTAGATTGATGTTGAAGTTGAGGAAAAACCTGTGTTTAATTAGATTAATTTTCTAAAATTTGTTCGATATGGCGTGTGCCCCGACAAACCGGGCAAAGTGGTCGCATGCTATACGCATCGAAAGACGCGTATGGACGTTGCGGACGTGTGGGAACTGACGGAACTCAGTTTCGTCACGTGTGCTCGACAAAATCAACGTGTATCCGTCGAGATACCCCCGTATCGGGGTTTTGCAAACTTGCCCATAACTTCGTGTACAGTCGTCGAATCGAGACAAAAATTGCGCCAACAGGTCCGAATCAAAATCTTGGTCCTGTGTGCCAAGTTTGGTTCGATTCTGAGAAGGTCGAATCGGAACCCATTTTTGGCGGGCCTGCGACCCACTCAAACGGGCGATTTGGTGCACGGCTCATCGGAATCCAAAACTGGACATACCATTGATTTTATCTCTTCAAACTGAATCCGTAGACATATAGCTTGACGACTTTAGAGACCATAGACCTTCGGCACGCATTTCGGTACAAAGCGGGTCCAACGGCGGATATCGTTTTGAACCAAAATTACGATTTTTCCCCTGTTCCAGAATTTGACTTTTGGACAGGCATTTTCTAGGTATATCTTTTACACCGAGTGCGTTTTTGATGTTTATTTCAGCATCCGGAGTTGTTTGGAGATTGTGACGTTCTTGGCTGACATTGTGATTTCTTGGGATTGCCACTTTGCACCATCAGGCAAGATACCTTGCCACCTTACTATATGATAATTATATTTCTTATTTTTAGTTGTTATTTTTAGCATTTCTTATTTTTTGATATTTAAACTGTGCGTCCAAGTCACACTTGGGTGCAAGCGACTCTATCGGTCGTTTTTTTCGCTTTATTTACTTTCTCTTGCATTGACTTAGTTTATTAACCACCCATTGATGTTGAGGTATTGGTATATCTCATACAGCCTTGACACTTGTTGTATCACATGATGTGAGTCACATGTAGGACACGTTTTCGCGTAGTCGGCTGGCTACCGATACGTATGGAGCGTACGACGGATAGGGGTAACTGCCAATAGAGTTGCATGCTAGAAGACTTGGCGGTTACTAGAGGTACATGTCAGTCATGGAGATGATGATACTAGGCATTGGGTGGGGAGAACATTACCTAACGTATGGGCTTCGATTGCACTGCCTTTGTAACCCAGAAGCTCTGCTGGAGATACGGGTATGTTTAGCCTCTCAGGTTGGCCACTGTCGTTCTTGGAACGTCATGCGCTTGGTCACTGGTGTCCAAGAGAGGACTATACCGGATCCTATATTCAGCCAGGGCTCATGCGTCGAAGGAATGTATCTCAATTGCATATTCACAGCAGAATGGTCAGGAACCCGATTGCATGTATATCTTTTTCTCTCATTATATTATCATAGTTTATATGGCATGGTATTTTCTTGTATCTTGCTATGTCCCCTGGGGACCTGGTTATCTCTCCAGGTTTAGACAATTTTCTACAGGAGTACAGAGCGGCATTGGAGCTATCCTACATTGATGACGAGGCAGTACCTTATAATTTCTAGTCTATTACTTATCTGAGACAGTTGTAGACATTATTTTACATCTCTTTTCTTTCTATTTGCGGAGGTTGGACTCTGATCTTGTGAGACTATTTTTCATAGCTGTTTGGAGTGAGTATGTTCACCCGGCTATCTTTTGATACTTTTACTTATTCATTTGGACTCTATTATCTCCTGTGTTGAGCTATGATGAGATTAGATTATATTATTCTGGCCTGTGATTATCTATTTACAACTTATGTGTATACGTAAGGATTCCATATATTGGAGTATTCTTGTATATGTGCAGCTGGCATGTTCACGTACTTGGTTCTTCGTATTATAGGACTGGGGCGTTACACCAGTTCTGTTCAGGCGAAGGGTTACAATCCCGGTCCTTGTTTGGTTTAAGGATTATAACCTGGCTCCCGAAATAGTTCTGTGTTCCCTCTTCGTTTATTGTCTTATTACCTTACCAACAGTATTTGAGACGGGTTTCTATTCAGGTGAAGGGCTGCAACCCCGGTCATTGTTTGGTTTAAGGCTTGCAATCTGGCTACTTGAATGGTTTTTTCGTACTCAATCCACTGTTGTTATTATGTTATTATCAATTTCTTTTATAATTATCTTTAATGTTCATTATTATATGCTAGTTTTTAGTTCCTAAGTGAAGCCTCCATTGTGGCACTTGTTCTTTCTGGGGTCTGACCCAGCTGGTTTTGTATGGCCAGATATCGGAGCAGCTCCAGAGGATCTACCTATCTTCCAGACAGATGGTGACCACCAGGCGTAACCCTGGCAACGAGTGGGTTTATTTTTGGCTCTCCCACTTTATTGCAAAATTATTCTTTTAAGGCGTTTAGCCGACGAGCATGTGTTAGCTCGTATTGCACCTTTATTTATTGTCTGCCTACGGGCTGTAACATGATTGGCAAATCCTAGGGTTGATCATGTATGACTGAAACTCTTGCTAGTCTTGATATTTTGTACGACTAGCTTCATGATCATCCAAATATGTAATGTATGGGATGCCTTACTATTGTATATTTGATGCTCTGACATCTTGTATCTGTTATTACTTGCTTGATATTAAAATAATAGATTGTTCATGACCATAGGAGACTGATGGCTTGTAGTTAAACCCTCATGTATCTAGACAGCCATAACCGTCACTTCACTATACGTAGCTGGCTATGTACGCCCCCGCTCTCCAGTATTCTGGTTCTAGGGCGTTACATGGTTTAAGTGGTGGCCCATGCAGGTCTTGTAAATCAAGATATGTGAGGGTTTACCGAATATATGTCTCAATCAGTACTCGTCCTTGATCTCTGCTCGTATCTTCTAAATTTTTGAAAATCTTGACCTGATCACATACTTGTATCGTTGATCTGTCCTGGTCCTTCCTTATGTCGTCTTCTTCAACGGCATTGTTCCTGGTCCTACCGATCAGCAAGGCGAAGCACCTCCCGTGGACCAGCAGCAACCCGAAGATCAAGCTCAGCATTCAGGAGTAGCCTCCAGAGTCGTACCTACTGGAGGAGAGTCACCAGTTCAGCCCGTCCAGCCTGCAGAGCCTGATGATGGCACTTTGGTGGGTCTCATCAGGACCTTGTTAGCTTCTCAGGATCGTCGAGGAGATGCCTTGCACCAGGCAGTGACAGATGCTCTGACCAGAGGAGGTCATCAGGCTAACAGCGCAGTCAACAGTTTCAAGCGCTTGAACCCTTCCTTCTTCGATGGTAGCGAAGATGCTATTGCCGCAGATGCTTGGCTTCAGGACACAGAGGTGATTCTAGAAGCAGCCAGGAATCCAAAAGACGAGAAGGTGGCGATAGTGCACCTGCAGTTATTGGATCTTGCCCGCAGCTGGTAGGCGGCACAGACCGTTGGATTAGTGGCACTTATCGCATGGGCAGTATTCAAAGAGAGATTCCAGACCAAGTATTCCGATGATGTAGCTCAGTACGATCTACAGACGAGGTTCACCAATCTGAAGCAGATGGACAGGATGGTCGATGGATATGCGGCCGAGTTTTCGAGACTTAGTCGGTTTGCTCCCACCTTGGTAGCAACAGAGTTTGATAGAGCCCAGCAGTTCCAGCAGGGGCTCCATCTAGAGATTTTATTGGCTGTGGAACAGTTTGAGCATCAGATTTTTGATGCAGTATTGAGAGCAGCCAGGAGGCACGAGTATACCTTCCAGAGGATCGTGGATAGGACCGGAGGTCGGAAGCGATCCCACGGCCAAATAAATCAGTCTTCAGCACCAGCCCCGGCAGCCATGGCCTTAACCATTGGAGCTCCGAGGCGGGCGACCTCAGTGACGTCGGTTCAACATTCAACCCCGACGTACCCTCAACAGCAGAAGCAGAAGCACTCTTCCGCAGTGGGATGTTCACACTGCGAAAAGCCAGGACATGTGGTATCAGAGTGTCGCAGAGCACAGGGTTTGTGCTTGGTTTGTGGTGCCCCGGACCACAGGGTTGGGAACTGCCCGAACAGGGGGAGTTCATCTTTATCAGCCTTCTCTAGTCCTTCAGTTAGAGGACCAGCACCAGTCCAGCAGCAACAACAGTACCAGTTCCCTAGGCCATTGTCGACGCAGGCCCAGGCATTCCAGCAGCAGAGACCGCAGCAGTATGCCCAAGCCCAAGCCCTGATCCAGAGCAGACATAGAGATTTCCAACAGAGGGGACCGGCACCCAGAGGGCATGGTCAAGTGCTGGCTTTGACCATGGAAGAAGAAGGATTAGCACCAGATGAGGTGGTGGCAGGTACTATTCTCGTCAACACCTTTCCAGCTTCAGTGTTATTTGATTACAGTGCCTCGCATTTCTTTATGTCTGCATGATTCGCGACACGGATAGGACTGGAGCCCGAGTCATTATCAGTAAGGCTCAATATACTTACTAGTAACGGACCTGTGGGAGTAGATAGAGTGTTTTTCTCGTGTCGGATCGCAGTTAGCGGTAGAGAATTCCATGCTAGTGTGAAACCCGTAAATTTTCACTTAAGTAATTGAATAATTTAATTAGCTAATTATTATTATAATCATTATTTGTTAATTTAGGAAAATTGTATTTTTAGAAAAATTACTATTTTTGGAATTTTTGAGTTTAGTCAAAACCGTAAAATTTTATTTTATAAATTGCTGCTAATGAAAAACCATATTTTAGAAGAAAAAAATTATTTTTCCTGGATTTTTGATTGTTGGGCCTGACCCGTTCTGACCCATCCCGAACCCATCTCGAACCCAAGCTCAATTTTCTGATATTTATTCAGAAGTCCCTTAGTATATATTTATAAATATATAAATATCATTTCCTTATTAATAAAACAAACGAATTCTTTTAATTTCCTTAACTTTCTTTTAACTCTCAAAATTTCACTCATTAAACACTCTTTCTCCCAGGGAAAGGAGACCTTTCCTTTTCGCACTCTAACTGCCATTGGCCGAGCCCCTTTCTCTCCGAATGCGCGGCCGCCGCCCTTCCTTTCCGAAACGTCCGGTACCTCCTCCCCTTCCCGTAACCTCATCCTCTCACCCTATATAAACCCCTTTCTCTCCACTCTCCATCACAAAACCACTCCCCAAACCCTTATTTTCCCAAACCCAGCCCTAGCTGATTCCGGCCCAGCTTCCCTCGGCGCGCCCCACTGTCCGCCGGAGTTCCGAGCGCCACCCCCAGGCCAGCCCGACGACCCCTTGCCGTCGCCCTCCAGTGCCCTTCCGGCGATTTTCCGGCCGCCCGATCCCCTCCGCAGGACCCGCGGCCGCCCCCTTTGCGAGCCGTGCGCTGTTCACCTCCCCGAGCGACCCCGATCTGCTATCTGCAGCATCCTGTGGGTTTCGATCGGCTGTTTTCGTGGCCGATCCCGCTATTCCATTTCCATTCCCGAGATTATCCCGCGGCTCCCCGACCAACGGATATTGGGTAAATCCTGATAATCTAAGTAGTTCGTCCCTCCGAGTCGATAATGATTTTGGTTCTCCGATCCCGTTGCGGGATTCGGTTTAGACATTCGATTTCAAAAATTTCCGAAGTCCTCTTTGGTTGTTAGTTTCATTTTGGAGAAATTAAGTTCTGTTGATTTTTGATCTTCTGTTAGTTTTGGAATTTTCGAACTATTATGTTTCTGTGGTTTTTGTTTCCTGTGGCTTCTCGAAAAATTTCGAGTTATGTTTCAGAAATATTCTGTAGATTGCTTCTGTGATATTTTTGGGTTTCCGAGTAACTTCGGTTTTCCGAATACTGGAAACGTGCTGTGGATGTATATTTTCGGGTTCGATATTATTTTCAGATTTTAATATTATTGGTGGAAATAAATTCATGGGTTATTTTCCTGGTTGGGATATTATTTGTGTGTTGTTGGCACAAATTCTCAATATTGGGTTGTCCCAAATATAGAGGGAATGCTGCCCAAATTTTCAGAAAAATATTTTAAAAGAGTTTTCTATAAAATTTCTAAATTGGCTTTTGTTGATTGAATTCCGATTACTCGACCGTATCGGTCAATGGGCCCTTAGCGAAATGCAAACGAAACTGGCATTGTTCCGGACGTTGAGGCATTAGCTATTTGCAAACATGATCTTTGGACCAAGTCTGAGACCCTTCCTTTATTATATTTTTAATATAAATTATATTTATTGTTTAGAACTAGTTACTGGCCAAATCATATTTTGGTGCAGGGCCTCGGCCTGCTGAATGGATCGCTTCCCGGCGTTCAGGGTTCGCCAGTATATATTTATTTTATTCCATTAATTTATGTAAATAATTGTAAGGGCATAAGCCTAATTTTTTTATCTTTTTCTGTAACTCTGTAATAGTGTAGAGTAGCTTTTAAATTCTGGTTTTGTTGTTTTGTCGATAAATGCGTAAAATATCAAAAGACATTAATTTGGATGTAGAAAATTAATATCATTTTTCTCACATTAAATAACTAGAAAAATTACAAATTTGTTATTTAAACAAATTCACGTTCTTCTCATTTAAAGAAAAATATTAGTTTTATATATAATATTACAAAATACTAAGCTTTGCCAAATAATCGGAAAATGCGATTTTCAATAAATGTTAAATTGATTTTTCTCCGTAAATTAATAACTAGTAAATCACATCGATAAACGTGTTCTGGTAGAATTTGTAAATAACATAAAACTGGATTATGACCAATTTCAGAGATTGTAACTAGCACACCTAGATATGGTTTTCCTCTCTGATGCTAAGTCAGGATTCTCAATGTAGGATTTCGAGGACGAGTCTGACCTTCTATCCCGGAACCGAATTTTCAACCCAGTCATAAACAAAGGCAAGTACGGTTGTGTTTATATTTCAATTTAGTTAATAATGGAAATATTGCAAGAGTAAACCACATTGCTACACGGGACTCTCTCCTAGAGTATTGATTGGTATTGATTGTGGGATTGGAGGAGTAGTATAGTGTATTATGACCAATACCCCTCATATTGTATATTGATTGTGTGAGCTTACCCCTCTTACACACGGAGATAAGCCGTATCGTATCACTTGGATACAATTATACAACCCAAGCCGGTCATAAGCATTACATACTCAAATCACATTGTTTTTAATTGTAGAAAATTGCTGGAAAATATTGTTTAAGTATTTCAACTGTTTAAACTGCAAATTTCTAATTATTAGTTAAATTGTTAAATTTTCATAATTGTACTTTGCTCCTTTTCTGAATGGATCCCCACCCCCAATAGGTTCTTTTGATGAAGCTGAGCTATTGATAAATAGCTACTACGATCTGGTGCTTTATCCAGCAGTACTGCCAGAGTCCCATTTGGAGGACGATGATATTGTGGCTGATGAGCCTACTCTCTAGAGGATGATTTATCTTTTAGTTTTGTTGTTGAATAAAAAGACAGTTTAATTCAGTTTTATTTCAGTTGTATTTTGTTGGACAAAGTTTATTTTAAAAAAAAATTGAAATTCAGATGTTGTGACAAAATAGATTGTGTTGTTGTGATTACCTGCATTTGGATACAGCTTACTGCCGCCGTCTCACAACGGTGCAGGCTGGGCATGATCCGATTCGACCCAATAATTTGGGACCGTGTCATGACTTGTTTTTAGTGGTGGCCCATGCAGGTCAGATCAACAACTTAGGTAAACATATCTAAAAATATTTAGAACACTAGAACATTAATTTGTCACAACATAGGATCGATATATATTATAAATATTTTTGTTTGTTATAGACTGGTAGGCTACCTTGCTTATGTTTTGCAATCCTAAACCTTCCAGAATATAGCCACAAATCCTGCTGGCGATGGGATGTCATCACCCGATCACATCCCACCTCCTCAATCGAGTCCGGATCCTACACCTCGGCAGTTGACCGATCGTCCCCATAATGCACCAACACCCCGTAGATTTTACACTACTACTCAAGTGTTAGATCCTACATCTTTCCAGACTGAACAGCAAGCCCCTATGGTGGTACCCGATCCAGTTGTACCACCAGTGCCCGTGGACCCCACCGACCTCGTAGGCCTGCTACGAGGAGTGCTTGAGGCACAAAGAACTCAAGCTGAAGCTCATCGCGAACAGACGGCAATTATGAGAGAAGGTATGGAGAATGCCCACAATGTGGCTATGGATGTACTAGAGAGAGGAGAAGCAGCCCAATCTGAACCAAGGCCGGCTAAAGTCGGAGATATCGAGAAATTCAAGAAGCTGGGCCCTCGACCTTTTAAAGGAACCGAGGGAATTATTTATGCTGACGAATGGCTCGACAGTATGGAGCGTCTCCTCAG
This sequence comes from Iris pallida, assembly GCA_029216955.1. Taxonomy (NCBI): domain Eukaryota; kingdom Viridiplantae; phylum Streptophyta; class Magnoliopsida; order Asparagales; family Iridaceae; genus Iris; species Iris pallida. The sequence goes on along the minus strand of JANAVB010004469.1, from coordinate 42,031 downwards.
CGTTGCTCGACTTCCTGATGATCTTCAAGTTGAAGCTGTGGGACACCAACTGTTAGATGTAGCCAGCACCTGGTATCGAAATGAACCCCGACTCCAGGACAGGCAGCTTGACTGGAACACCTTCAAGAGGTTGTTCCGAAGGAAGTTCTTTCCAACATCAAAGTTACGGGAGATGGAAAGACAGTTCCAGAACCTGAAGCAAGGGAACATGACTGTTGGCGAATATGCGACCGAGTTTGGTCAACTTAGTCGCTTTGCCAAGAACTTGGTTACTGACCCCGTCGATCGTGCTGAAAGATTTATGTATGGACTGAGGGAAGAGATTCGTACTCCTATGATTGCAGGCGGTGCCAAGACGTACGAGAGGATTCTAATACAAGATCAGGATATAGAGAAGAGTCAACCTGCTCGCTAAAAGAGGGAGTATTCTGGAACTAGCAACTTACAGAATAACTAGAAGAGGCCCAACCACAACAACAATGACAAGCCTTCTCACCACCAGCCGCATCAACATCAGGCGAGGACCAATGAAAGAGTGCCTCAGAAGCAGATTCCTTTCTGTAATTTCTGCAAGAGGCCAGAACATCAGTCGAACATCTGCAGGAAGAGGCTAGGACACTGTAACACCCAGTTTTCCAGATGAGGATAATTTTGAAATTTTGAAATTTTTATTTTTATTTATTGATATTGTTTCACATTATGATTTTTGGTGATTTTTAATAATTTTTAAAACTATTTAAAAACTGCTTTAAGTCATGACTTGTGATTTTGATGTGCTGCTAGTAAAACCCTAGAGACTGCATGACCTAGAGCCTAACCATGTCATTAGGATGATTTAATTATCATTTTAACTTGAGGGTATTTTTGTCATTTAATGAAGTTTGAATTTATTCTTAATTTATTGAATTGGTGATTCATAGTTTGGGCTTTGACTATTAGAGACTTGTAGACTAGTCTAGAAGCTAACCCTAGCCATGTTGACCCTAGTCTAACCTAGGTTAACCTACTTTAGTCACTTAGAAACTAATTTTGGATTAGGAGGATTAGTTTAAGTGAAATTATTTCATGGTTTATGGTTTAATGAAATGACTAATGATTTAAGGACTTAATGACTTGTGACTTGGCCCATGGCCCATGATTTGATACCCTAACCCTAATTCCTTCCTTTATGACCAGCCACATAGGGATCCCCACCCTATATAAACACTTATTCATTAGTTCTTGCCTCTTTTATACTATTTCAACACATAGAAAAAGAAAAGATATTTTCCACCTTCCAAAAATCCCCATAAATTTATTTTAATTCCTTTTTAATCCTAGTCTTTTGTATTAGGTTCTAATTTCTGTATGTTCAATATTTCTGGAGGTTAATCTCAGTTTTGGGTTCATTTGGAGTATTTGGCCATCAAGAGGAACACCCCTCCCCCCCCCATTTGGAGCTTTTTCATGCTTTTTGCACTTATAGGTAAAACTCTACAAATTGTATTTTTATTATGATTTCTTTGCATATTAGGCTAGGTTTAGGTGTCCCCTAGCTGTCCCTCAAGATTGTTAGGATTTCGTATCCGTTTGGTGTCCGTATCGGACACGTGTCTATGTGTATTGCTAAGTGTTTGATGAATTACTTGAATGGATTAAAACATTGTAATTTCAAAAACTAATTTCATGGATTTGTAGCCGTATGTGTGTTCTTTAAATTCATGTCCTACTGAGCACATTTCTGGACACGTTTCGTGTCCAAATTTAGACACACACACGCACGAGGCCTCGGTGCGCTGTCCTGCTGCTCGGGCTCGACACAGGATACGACAAGGCCTCTCAAGGCCTGATTTTTAGTGGACATGTGCGCCTAGTGTCTGACACAACACTCATAAAATTTGGTCGGATTTTATTGAGTGGTTAGTGAGAAATCTCACTCGTACTGAAATCCCTGACACGCACACACGCAAAATTTGAACCACGGATACGGTCTCGTATCGACACGTAGACACCACGTGGACACGGGACAGGCACTTGGACACGTTTTCCTAGTCTAGGTGAATACATGTGCACGGCCACGTGTCTCCACGTGGCCTGTGTCGTGTAATAGAACCATGTGCACGTGTGCACGACGACTGGGAAATCCTGTTTTCAGACACGGTTTCAAATTGGTTTTGGACACCCCGTGTCCTGATTCTTGGATTCGTGGGTGTCCCATTGGACTCATGGGACATGTCCCTATGACTGTACACGTGTCTTTCTAGTTTTAATTCAATTTTGTGTGAGTTTTCATTGGGTTCGAAATGGGGATTTTCAGAGTATCAGTCCAATGAAACTGACAGTTAATTGGAACCTGTTTTCTGAGATTTAATAAAATTACAACTATTTTTCCAAATGATTATTTACAGTGTTAATGCACCTACATGTATCTAGGTTATTAGCCTACATTTTATGGATCATATTAGCATGGGGTTGGCTTTTGAAATTGTATTTTGATACTGTTAAGTTGGTAATATTACACTGAAATGGAACCTGAGATTCACTTGTGTCTCGACACTTGGACACTTTTCACATTGCCTGCAGACACAACACATTCACTGCACATGACACCCTCTAGGCTACAGTTTGGTTTTGATGCTGCAGTTGGGTTGTGAGATATCTAAGTTTGGTATCATTTTGCGTGGGTTGCTAGCATAAGATGTATATATAGGTATGTATTGTATCTGAGAGCAGTGTTGTGGTTGTAGTAAGTTTTGGGTTTAGGTATGTTGTATATAGGTATAAGAAGAGTGGATAATGTCCTGCACATCCTTAGTAAGAGGACTTCTCCTATCTTAATTGATCCAGTCATATGCATGAGCATATGTACAGTTCTTTAGTTAGAGACCTGTCCAAGCACATTGGATATTGTTCAATCCTATATTTTTCTTTTAAGTTCATTTCTGTATTGTGTTCCAGTCCAGAATAGATATACATGGTCCACTTCACTGACTGAAACCTATTGCCATATTATGATCTGTCCCTTGGACATGAAATTTCCTAAGTAGTTCACAGCCCTTCACCCATTTTATTGAACCCCCATTTCACTATCACTTGATCCATTCTCAGCCCCATTTGAACCTCTATTTTAGTCCATTGATCCACACTTGACAGCCCCTTGAATTCATGTTTTGAGTGTATTGGTTAGTTAGGATATATGTTGGGATGTGAGGATATTGTTAAGGAAAGTTAGTGTTAGAGTAAGGTATTGTTAGAAATGTTAGAAGGGTATTGCTAGATGTTGGTATTATATAAATATGGTATTAAGTTGTTTAGTTAGATATTGTATAGATAGGTTTAGTTAGATTTTGTATTGATAGATAGTTAGTTAGAGTTGATTCTTGGTATCTCATGATACCAAGTTATCATGATAAGGTAATGGTGTATTTACCTTTACCTTCAAGGTAAATAGATAGTTTACCTTATTATCTAGGAGAGGTATCAAGATACCAAGATATGGTATCGAGATACGAGGATAAGTGGTTAGAGTACCTTAGCAAGGTACTAGAGTTTCATGAAGTGGGTTAAGGTAAGGTTAAAGGTAAGGTATGTATATGTTCTATAGGGGGATATGTATGTGTGATATAGTACTAAGGTATCCTAGGGTATTAGCCTATGGAATGACATAGAAATTGACCCACTAGGCCCAAGTGACTTGTTGACTAGTATTGACCAAACCCAAGAATTGACCAAGGGTTGACCCAATAGTTCAAGTTTGACTTGGACCTAGTTTAACCTAGACAGTTGACCAGGTTTAACTTAGAGTTGACTTTGACCTAAATTGGCCTAGAAATCATGTAGATTGTATCATAAACATCATTTACCTTGTTTTAAACACATTATAACATGTACTATTCTATTTAGGATATTGTGACTCCGGTGCAGACATCTGATATTATATTACTCTTTTCAGAGTATCAGGCGAGTACATTCTCTGACCGTTTTATACTTCTGGATTTATATTCTTGCTCTAGATTACTATACTTGATACTGACACGATTGTTATCACGGATTGGTTCTATATGGATCTTCTTTTGAGATGTTATCCTCTTGTATTCACTAAATACATATTGTGATGTGCGCTTCACTTACATATTGTATTTATTGAATACCCTTATCCTTGTATACTCATTGTGCCTATTGTACTCTCATTATCACATGAGTTCCATGGATAGAACATTGTACATCTATTGTATAACATTGTACAAGATAACGTAACTGGAGTGGATCCTTGTGTATTAATTGGGGAGGGGGAGTAGAATTGGTTATGTAATCAAATCCTATTGTACAACATTGTATAACTATTGTATATGTCCATTGTGCACTCACGTACAATGGAGTTACCATTGCATTGTCCTAAACCGTTTATATAACCAAATTGTACTCTAAATCACATATTGACTACGGTTCTTACTTATCATATATAGATACTTTCTATTATCAAATATCTGCTATTTTTCATATAAATTTTTCTTTCAGCGTTTCGTGTATCTTACTCTATTGCATGCTTTATATTTCTTAACTTGATATGAACTGCGTGACATATTCTGTGTGAGAGTCAGAGATCACCTTCGAGTTGCCCAAGATCGCCAGCGCCATTGGGCCGATTCATATCGGCGCCCTCTTGAGTTTTCGGTCGGCGACCATGTATTCCTGAGGATTTTGCCTAACCGTGGCGTCATTCGTTTCAGCGTATAGGGAAAGCTTATTCCTAGGTGTATAAGGTCGTTCGATATTCTGAAGCGAGTAGGTGATGTATTCTATCGTATCGCTCTCCCGCCGTCGCTACGTAAAGTGCATGACGTATTCCATGTATCCCAATTACGACGGTATATTCCAGACCCGAGCCACATCCTAGATCATTCGGAATTGGTTGTTGGTACCAACCTTTCGTATGAGAAGAGGCCCGTGTCTATATTGGACCGGAGAGAGAAGATACTCAAGAACAAGACTATCAAGTTAGTCCGAGTTGCTTGGGGTCATCACTCTTTGGGTGAGTCAACGTGGGAGCGTGAGGATGATACCCGATCGCGATATCCCGACCTGTTTGACTCGTGAGGTATAATGTCCTCCTTATACCTCATGCCTTTAATTTCTTGCTTGCATGATTGATTGATTGCCTAGTATAGCTTGCTTGTGATTTGTATAGCTTGTCCTTGCCCCTCTAGCCTCTTAATTAAATTCCGAGGACGGAATTCTTTTAAGGTGCGTAGAGTTGTAATGCCTGTGGTTCGTATTGCGTATCTTGGTATACGTATACGTAATTGACACATATTGCATATCTTCCTGCTTGATTTATTCTAGTATTTCATTGATTGGTTTATTCTTGGGTTGGTTCGGCTTGGCTTGGTTTGCTTGGTTCATCATGAACCAAAGGTGAACCCTCCTACCTACCACCACCCTCCTTATTTATAACCCATTTCTTTTCTCTCTCATCATTACTTCATTCCTTCTTCATTTACTCTCCACCACCAACCAAGAAGAACCCTAGCCTAGGCAAGTGCAACTTGCTTCATAAAGAAACCCACCATTTTTATTGTTCTAAACTCTTCTATGCAACCTTCTAATCTACTCTAGTTTTTGTCATTTTATATTTTCTTGTATATTTTCTTGTAGATCTAGGTTTCAGCCATTTTCAGATTTTCATGGTTTTGATCTATCAAACCTTCTTGTTTTCAAGTTTTGATGGTTTCATGTTGTAGGAAATTTGATTCTACCCAATTATGACTATTGGAAGTTCTGATTTCGACTTATTTTGAGTGAGTTATGGTCTTTTAGGTTCTTGGGTTTTCATGGCCGTTGGAGTCTGGTTGGAGAAGATGAGCAGTACATGCTGTCCTGGCACATGCTGTTTGCTGGCAAAAAGCTGTTGTCATGCTGTTTGCAGGCGCACGCTGTTTGCTGGCGCATGCTGTCATGGCACATGTTGTTTCTTGGTGCATACTGTTTGCTGGTAAAACACTGTTGCTATGCTGTTTGCTGGCGCATACTATTTTCTGGCGCATGCTGTCATAGCGCATGCTGTTTCCTGGCACATGCTGTTTGCTGGTAAAATACTGTTGCCATGCTGTTTGCTGGCGAATGCTATTTTCTGGCGCATGCTGTTTCCTGGCACATGCTGTTTGCTGGTAAAACACTGTTGCCATACTGTTTGCTGGCGTATGCTATTTTCTGGCGCATGCTGTCATGACGCATGCTGTTTTCTGGCACATGTTGTTTGCTGGTAAAATACTGTTGCCATGCTGTTTGCTGGCGCATGCTATTTTCTGGCGCATGCTGTCATGGCGCATGCTGTTTCCTGGCGTATGCTATTTTCTGGCGCATGCTGTTTTCTGGCGCATGTTGTTTGCTTGCGCATGCTGTTTTCTGGCACATGCTGTTTCCTGGCACATGCTGTTTTGCTGGCGCATGCTGTTTCATGGCGCATGTTATTTTGCTGGCGCATGCTGTTTTGCTGGCACATGCTGTTTACTGGCGCATGCTATTTTGCTGGCGCATGCTGTTTACTGGTGCATGCTGTCCCTGGCACCCCTTTTGTCTCTTGTACCACTTGTTTTGCCATGACAAATCTGGTTTCCTTATCCATGTTGTTTCTCTTGATCCTTAGTGTAATGTGGGATAATTGTGACATGAACACGACATGATACATGAACCTGATGCGATACATGGACACAACATGATAATACATGATAGTGGCCCACCGTGGCGCACTCCTGACAAGAAAACCTAACATACTGTTGCGACGGCTAACATGACATGACTTGATAAGTATGAATAACCTGGACACCGTGGGCGATTGTGCTTGTGCAAATGAACCAGTCTTGTCTCGCATCATGCTTAGGATGGGACCCCTGAGTACCACGGTCAGGGGTACCTACTGAAATGGACTAAGGCTAATAAGTAGAATAACACAGTAGTCATGAAGAGATTTTCCAGCTACAGGCAATCCCGTTACCTGGGCGCTCTTGGGATCTGTAGCCTGCCGCCGAGTAGGGCACATTTCCAGCACACTGTCATGTGTTGCACCCTCTAAGTCACTTAAGGGTACATGCGTTTCCTGGACGATGTACCCACTTGAATTCAACCCCTAATATTCGACCTGGATAACCTGGATGGTCTGCAGTGCTTGTGGCTGTGGAACAATCTCACTGTATCTTGTTAGTAACTAGGCCTGTGATAACCCTAGTTAGTTAAAGTATCAAGTCGTACTTATTGCTTGGCCGTGATTGTTGAATGGGAAATGATCAGTCTAAGTCTTGTCTTGATCCTGTACCAGAATTGTTGCATGACCTTATTTTCTTATATTATCTTGCCGATAAATGGTGGGAAACCAAGTTTCGTTCAGGTGAAGGGTTACAACCCCGGTCCTTGTTTGGTTTACGGGTTGTAACCTGGTTATCTGAATAGTCCCATGGTTCTCTCGTCGTATATCTTCCTGATATGTTTTCCTTATTTCCAGTTCTCATTTATTTATACTCTTGTGCTAATTGCTGGTTTTTAGTTCCTAAGTGAAGCTTCCTTTGTGGCACTTGCTCTTTCTGGGATCTGACCCAGCTGGTTTTGTATGGCCAGATTTTGGAGCAGCTCCAGAGGATCTACCGACTTTCCAGCCGGATAGTGACCACCAGGCATAACCAGGGCAACGAGTGGGTTATTTTTGGCTCTCCCACTTTATTGTAAAAATATTCTTTTGTGGCATTTAGCCGACGAGCACCTGTTTAGCTCGATTGCACCTTTACTTACTGTCTGCCTAAGGGCTGTAACATGATTGACAGATCCTAGGGTTGATCATGTATGACTAAACTCTTGCTAGTCTTCACGTTTTATAACGACTAGCTTAATGATCAGCTGAATATGTAATGTTCGGGACGCCTTACTATTGTATATTTGGTGATCTTACATCTTGTAACATCTACTTACTTGCTTGTGATTGAGACACTAGGCTTATTCATGACCATAAGAGACTGCTGGCTTGTAGTAAACCCTCATGTATCTAGACAGCCGTGACCGTATAGGGAGGTGGGTTGCACTTCAATATACGTAGCTGGCTATGTCTGCCCCTGCTCTCCAATATTCTGGTTCTGGGGCGTGACATGGTTGAAGTGGTGGCCCATACAGGTCTTGTAAATCAAGATATGTGAGGGTTTACCGAATAGGTGTCTCAATCAGTACTCTCCCTTGATCTCTGTTCGTATCCTCTGAATCCTGGATTCTTGACCTGATCACATCCTTGTATCATTAAATTGTCTTGGTCCTTCCTTATTGTTCCCCATGTCGTCTTCTTCAGCGGCATTGTACCTGACCCTGCCGATCAGCAAGGCGGAGCACCTTCCGTGGACCAGCAGCAACCTGGAGATCAAGCCCAGCATTCAGGAGTAGCCTCCAGAGTCGTGCCTACTGGAGGGGAGCCACCGGTTCAGCCCGTCCAACCTGTAGAACCTGATGATAAAACTTTGGTAGGTCTCGTCAGGAACTTGATAGCTTCCCAAGATCGTTGAGGAGATGCCTTGCACCATGCAGTAACGGATGCTCTTACGAGAGGAGGTCATCAGTGTAACAGCGCGGCCAACAGCTTCAAGTGCTTGAACCCTCCCTTCTTTGATGGTAGCAAAGATGGCAGATGCTTAGCTTCAGGACATAGAGGTGATTCTAGAAGCAGCCAGGACCCCAGAGTACGAGAAGGTGGCCGTAGTGCGACTGCAGTTGTTAGATCTTGCCCGCAGCTGGTAGGCGACGCAGGCCGTGGGATTAGCAGCACCCATTGCTTGGACAGTATTCAGAGAGAGATTCCAGACCAAGTATTTTGATGCTGTAGCTCGGTATGATCTACAGACGAGGTTCACCAATTTGAAGCAGATGGGCAGGACGGTCGACGGATATGCGGTCGAGTTTTCCAGACTCAGTCGGTTTGCTCCCACCTTGGTGGCAACCGAGTATGATAGGGCTCAGCGATTGCAGCAGGGGCTCCATCTCGAGATTCTATTGGCAGTTGAGCTGTTTGAGCATCAGACTTTTGATACAGTCTTGAGAGCAGCTAGGAGGCATGAATATACCTCCCAAAGGATCGTGGATAGGACCGGAGGTCGGAAGCGATCTCACGGCCAGATGAACCAATCTTCAGCACCAGCCCCGGCAGTCAGGGCTTTGACTATTGGAGCTCCGAGGCAGGCGGCCTCAGTAACGTCGGTTCAACATTCAGCCCCGGCGTACCCTCATCAGCAGAAGCAGAAGCAATCTTCCGTAGTGGGATGTTCTCATTGCAGGAAGCCGGGCTACGTGGTGGCAGAGTATCGCAGGGCGCAGGGATTGTGCCTGGCTTGTGGAGCAGCAGATCATAAGGTTGGATCCTGCCCGAATATGGGTGGTTCATCATCGTCCAACCTTTCTAGCTCTTCAGTGAGAGGACCAGCTCCGGTCCAGCAGCAGCAGTATCAGCCTCAGGGGCCCTTGTCGCCTTAGTCCCAAGTATTCCAGCAACAACACCCCCAGCAGTATGCACAAGCCCAGGCCCAGATCCAGAACAGGTAGCGAGGATTTCAGCAGAGGGGACCAGCACCCCGAGGGCATGGTCAGGCTATGGTGATGACCGTAGAGGAAGGATTGGCACCAGGAGAGGTAGTGGCAGGTACGATTCTCGTCAACTCCTTTTCCGCTTCAGCTTTATTTGATTCTGGTGCATCGCATTCATTTATGTCTGCACGATTCGCGATACGGATAGGATTGGAGCCCGAGTCATTATCAGTAAGGCTCAATATACTTACTGGTAATGGACTTGTGGGAGTAGATAGAGTATTTTCCTCGTGTCGGATCTTTGTTAGCGGTAGAGAATTTTTCGCCAGATTGATAGAGTTCCCGATGGCCGATTATGATGTGGTCTTAGGGATGGATTGGTTGAGGAACCAGTATGCTAGAATAGACAGCCACATTGGCAGGGTTGTTTTTAGCATTCCAGGCGAGCTAGAGTTTTCCTTCTCCCGAGGCGAAGTTGAACCTTCTCCTCCAGTGTTACGGATGGCAGTAGCAGCAGTGCAGTTACCTCGGATAGTCGAGGAGTTCCCAGATGTTTTCCCCGAAGAGCTTCCAGGAATGTCACCAGAGCGGAAGATTGAGTTCACCATTGACTTGATTCCCGGGACAGCCCCAGTGTCAGAGAGAGTCTACAGGATGGCGTCGTCAGAGTTGGAGATATTGTACAAGATGATTGAAGAACTTAGGACCAAGGGATTCATTCGTGCTAGTGGATCGCCTTAGGGATCCCCGATGCTTCTTGTGAAAAAGAAGGATGGTACGTCCAGGTTATGTATAGATTATCGTACCTTGAACTCAGTAACAATCAAGAACAGATACCCTCTTCCGAGGACCAATTGTATGCCAAGTGCAGTAAGTGCGAGTTCTGGCTCGATCGTATTTCTTATTTGGGTCATATCATCACCAAAGGAGGAGTAGAAGTGAATACCCAGAAGATCGTGGCCATTGAGACATGGCCGGTACCTAGCACAGTTGCAGAAGTCCGTAGTTTTTTTGGTTTGGCCGGCTACTACCGGCTATTTGTTTCGAACTTTTCTCAAATTTCAGCGCCATTGACCCAGTTGACCCGCAAGGATGCGCAGTTTGCTTGGACAACAGAGTGTCAGAGTTCTTTTGAGCAGTTAAAGCGAGGCTTCATGACGGCTCTCATTTTCACGCTTCCAGATGGGACCGGAGGGTTTTTAGTGTACTGTGATGCTTCAGGCAGAGGTTTAGGATGTGTTCTGATGCAGCATGGGAAGGTAATTGCTTATGCGTCACGACAACTTCGTGTTCATGAGAGGAATTACCCAACCCATGACTTAGAGTTGGCGGCAGTAGTGTTTGCACTGAAGCTTTGGAGTCATTACCTGTATGGAGATAGGGTAGAGATTTTCACCGACCACAAGAGCCTGAAGTATGTATTTACCCAGAAGGATCTCAACATGCGTCAGAGGAGGTGGCTAGAGCTACTTGTGGATTATGATGTCGACCTGCAGTATCATCCTGGGAAGGCCAACGTCATCGCAGATGCGTTGAGCAGGAGAGCCGGAGCTTATTTCCTAACAGCGTAACCAGAGCTGTTAGCAGATCTTCAGAAGATGGGTATAGAAGTTGTTCTTCCTTCCAGTGTGGCATTGATGGCCAGCATGCAAATTCAGTCCAGCATAATTGAGAGGATCCAGATGGCGCAGTCGACAGATTTCAAGCTTCAGCGACTTAGAGCAGAGTGTGAAGCAGGGCGACGACCAGAATTATGCATTCATGAAGATGGTACACTTAGGCATGGTAAGCATCTTTGTGTACCCAGCGGAGATATCAGACAGAAAATCATGGCGGAAGCTCACAGTTCTCAGTATTCCATTCATCCGGGCGGTACAAAGATGTACCGTGATCTCCGGCAGCACTTTTGGTGGAATGGCATAAAGAGGGAGATAGCCCGGTTTATCTCTCGGTGTTTGGTTTGCCAACAGGTTAAAGCGGAACATCAGAGGCCAGCGGGACTTCTTCAGCCCTTGCCGATTCTCGAATGGAAGTGGGAGCATGTGACCCTGGATTTCGTGACTGGATTACCTAGATCCCCAGCTTGTCGAGATGCTATTTGGGTTATAGTTGACCGGCTCACGAAGGTGGCCCACTTCTTTTCGTTCAGAGTTGGTCAGTCGACGGCTCAGCTAGCAGAAATGTATCTCCGACAGATTGTCAGGCTTCACGGTATGCCAGTCAGTATCACCTCGGACCGAGATTCACGATTTACGTCACACTTTTGGCGTAGCCTACAAGAGAGTTTGGGGACTCACCTCCAGTTCAGCTCAGCTTATCACCCGCAGACAGATGGCCAGTCGGAACGTGTAATGCCCGTAATTCGTATTACGTATTGGGAATACGTATACGTATTTCGGGCTCGTATTTTTGGTTTGTCATAATTAGTTAGCCTTGGATTTTTATTTTGCATGTTGCATTAGCATGGTTCATCATGGCATTGCATTGGCTTGGTTTGGTTCGGTTTAGTGGGTTTGGCTTGGTTTGGTTTTATTGTGGAGAACCACTCCCACCTACCACCACTCCCCACCATAAATATCTATCCCACTCTCTCTCTTCCATTATTACTCATTACTCATTTTTCTTCTTCTCCATCTTTACTTCTCCATCTACCAGGAGAGAGTGGAGAGCTTAGGCAAGTGCATCTTGCTTCATGGAGGAACCCCATTTTTATTGTTCTATTGTCTTCCTCATGTGTTTCTAACCCACTTTAGTACTTGTTATTTTTCATTTCCATGGTTAAATTTTGTAGATCTAGCCTTGTGGTATTTTTGGTTCCCAGGATTTTTGATCCATCAAACTTGCATATTTTGCTAAGTTGATGATCCCATGATTGCAGAGAATTTTATTTGGTCTAATATTGACCTACGGGAATTTGATGAGCCGCATGGCTTTATATAATTATATTATTTAATTTTCTATGCATTTGGAAATGGCTTGCGGCCGCATGAAGATAATTGCTTGGCCCCCTTAGCATTAAATGCATGCACGTGGGGACAAGCTTAGCATTAATGCTTGGCAACATTACCATAGCTTAGCACTTAATGCTGGCACCCACAACATTATTTAATGTGTTAGCATGACCTTACAAATCGCTGGCCGCATGGGAATTTTAGTGAGCCGCATGGCATTGTAAGGCATTAATTTAATGCTTATTTAAATGCATACTCATTCTCAAATGCATTAATGCGTGTACTGTATTATAATCCATATTATAATACATTCCCATTCCTTCTCTTTCTCTGACGCATTACTTAATACTATCTCCATGCATTAAATGCAGAGCCGCATAGGTCAGCAAGCTTGGCTTGCTTAATATTAGAAAGCATGGCCACATGCTTTGCTTGCTTAAATAATTAATGCAAATAGAGCCGCATGGCATTTCTAGGGATGCATTTATGCATTTTGATGAGCTACAAGGCCTCAGCCGCATAGCCCCCCCCCCCCCCCCCCCCCCCCCCCCCCCAAGGAATGCAAGTAAAGCTTGTCTTTTCCTAATGCCTTTTTATTCAAGCATTAATTAATGTTGTCTTTTCCTAATGCCTTTTTATTCAAGCATTAATTAATGTTGTCTTTTCCTAATGCATTTTCATTTAAGCATTAACTACTGTTGTCTTTTCCTAATGCATTTTCTTTTAAGTATTAGCTAATGTTGTCTTTTTCTAAAAGCACTTTTACTTTCTAAGGCTTCCTGTATAGAGCCGCATAAAGCATGAAATCATGCATGCATTCTTAGCATGCTTGGCAAGCATTTACGTGAGCTTAGCAACTAAAGCTAGCCGCTTAAGGCTTTTCTAATATATTTGTTTTCTTAATACATTCTCCAGTACTAGGTAGTTGCTTGTTTGTATTTTCATGCAAGCAATGTGGGGGTGAGCCGCATGGCCTTGGTTATTCCTGGGTCGTATGGCAAATTGCCATTGTGTGCTGGCCACATGGGTTTAATGTATTAATTATTGTTGGGTCCCACATGGCCACTATACTTGAGTGGCCATGTGCCCCTTTTCTTTGTTTGAGTGGAAGCTCGCAATTATTGTCTTTCCACCCTCTGTCTTTTCTGACTGCATGAATGTTTCTTGTTAGCATTTACTCTTGGCCGCATGGCCCTCCTTCAGTTATTTTCTGGCCGCATGAGCTTTGGCTGGCCGCATGGGTGGCCTCCCACTCTCTTTGACCGCATGTTTGTTCTCCCACTTTTGCACCACATGGGTCCCACTTTGATTGTTTAAATGTCTTATTTGCGTGAATTGTGGTCAGAATTTCTTCCCACTCCCAACATGAAAGTTGTAGAGTTTCTCCTTGGCTTCAAGAATATATATATTATATTATATTATTATTTTAATTGCTCAAGTTTCTTCCCTCCTTGATAAATGGCATGACTTGATAGTGACCCGCCGTGGTGCACTCCCGACATGATAACTTGACCTGACAAATTTGACATGATAACTTGACCTAATAAATCTTGATAGTGGCCCGTCGTGGCGCACTCTTGACATGATAAACCTGACATGATAGCTCTCGAAATGCTGTTGCGACGGCTAACACGACTTGACAAGATTGAATAACTTGGACACCGTAGACGATTGTGCTTGTACAAATGAACCCGTCTTGTCTTGCATCATGTCTAGGACAGGGACCCCTGAGTACCACGGTCAGGGGTACCCACTGAAATCAACTAAGGCTAACAACTAGAATAAATCCAGTAGCCATGAAGAGATTTCCCAGCTACAGGCAATCCCGTTATCTGGGCGCCCCACTTGGGATCTGTAGCCTGCCGTCGAGTAGGGCATATTTCCAGCACACTGTCATGTGTTGCACCCTCTAAGTCACCTAAGGGTACATGCGTTTCCTGGACGATGTACCCACTTGAATTCAATTCCTAATTGCGTCCGGATAGCCTGGATGGTCTGCAGGGCTTGTGGCTGTGGAATAATCTCATTGCATCTTGCTTGTAATTAGGCCTGTGATAACCCTAGTTAGTTAAAGTATCAAGCCGTACTTATTGCTTGGCCGTGAAATATTGGATGAAGTTTACCAGTCTATTCTTGCCTTGATTTTGTACAAGATTGTCACATGACCTGTTTTCTTATTTTATCTTGTCGATAATTGGTGGGAGAAACCAAGTTCGGTTCAGACGAAGGGTTACAACCCTGGTCCTTGTTTGGTTTACGGGTTGTAACCTGGTTATCTGAATAGTCCTATGGTTATCTCATCGTATATCACCTACCATGTTTTTCTTTAATTACTGTCTTTTATATATTATTACTCTTGTGCTGGTTTTAGTTCCTAAGTGAAGCTTCCTTTGTGGCACTTGCTCTTTCTGGGATCTGACCCAGCTGATTTTGTATGGCCAGATACCAGAGCAGCTCCAGAGGATCTACCGAATCTCCAGCCACATGGTGACCACCAGGCGTAACCAGGGCAACGAGTGGGTTTATTTTTGCTCTCCCACTCTATTGTAAAATTATTCTTTTGAGGCGTTTAGCCGCCGAGCAAGTGTTAGCTCGTGTACATTTTTACTTATTGTCTGCCTACGGGCTGTAACATGATTGGCAACCTAGGGTTGATCATGTATGACTAAACTCTTGCTAGTCCTCATATTTTGTAACGACTAGCTTCATGATCAGCTGGATATATAATGTTTGGGACGCCTTACTATTGTATATTTGGTGATCTTACATCTTGTAACTCTATTTATTTGCTCGTGATTGAGACACTAGGCTTGTTATTGACCTTAAGAGACTGATGGCTTGTAGATAAACCCTCATATATCTAGACAGCCGTGACCGTATAGTGGAATGGATCCCATTTCATTATACGTAGCTGGCTATGTCTGCCCCCGCTCTCCAGTATTCTGGTTCTGGGGCGTGACATGGTTTAAGTGGTGGCCCATGCAGGTCTTGAAAATCAAGATATGTGAGGGTTTACCGAATAGATGTCTCAATCAGTACTCGCCCTTGATCTCTGCTCGTATCCCCTTGATCCTTGAAAATTCTTGTCCTGATCACATGCTTGTAATCGTTGATCTTTTCTGGTCCTTCCTTATTATTCCCTATGTCGTCTTCTTCAGCGGTATTGAACCTGGACCTGCCGATCAGCAAGGCAGAGCGTCTCCCGTGGACCAGCAGCAACCAGAAGATCAGGCCCAGCACTCAGGAGCAGCCTCCCGAGTCGTACCTACTGGAGGAGAGCCGCCAGTTCAGCCAGTCCAGCCTACAGAGCCTGATGATGGCACTTTGGTGGGTCTCATCTGATCATTGTTAGCTTCCCAAGATCGTCGAGGAGATGCCTTGCAACAGGCGGTGGCAGATGCTCTGAACAGAGACGGTCATCTAAGGAACAGTGCAGCGAACAGTTTCAAGCGCCTGAACCCTCCATTCTTCGATGGCAGTAAAGATGCTATTACTGCTGATGCATGGCTCCAGGATACTGAAGTCATTCTAGAGGCAGCGAAGACGCCCGAGGATGAGAAGGTGGCCGTGGTGCGTCTACAGTTATTGGATCTTGCCCGCAGCTGGTGGGCAGCACAGGCCGTGGGATTAGTGGTCTCTATTCCATGGGCACTATTCAGAGAGAGATTCCAGACTAAGTACTTTGATGCGGTGGCTCGATATGATCTTCAGACCAAGTTCACCAATCTGAAGCAAGGAGGCAGGATGGTCGATAGATATGCGGCCGAGTTCTCCAGACTTAGTCAGTTTGCTCCCACTTTGGTGGCAACCGAGTTCGACAGAGCCCAGCGGTTCCAGCAAGGGCTCCATCTCGAGATTTTGTTGGCAGTGGAACAGTTTGAGCATCAGACTTTTGATGCAGTGTTGAGGGCAGCTAGGAGGCATGAGTATACCTCCCACAGGATCGTGGACAGGACCGGTGGTCGGAAGCGATCTCACGGCCACATGACCCAGTCGACAGCACCAGCCCCGGCAGTCAGGGCTTTGACAATTGGAACTCCGAGACAGGCGGCCTCAGTGACGTCGGTCACGTCCCCTCAGCAACAAAAACCGAAGCAGTCTTCCGCAATGGGCTGCACTCATTGTGGGAAGCCAGGACACGTTGTTTCAGAGTGTCGCAGGGCTCAAGGATTGTGTTTGGCTTGTGGGGCACCGGACCACAAGATAGGGTCCTGTCCGAATAGGGCCAGTTCGTCCTTGGCCCAGACTAGTCCCTCGGTAAGGGGACCAACCCCAGTCCAGCAGCAGCAGCAGTATCCATTGCCGAGGCCATTGCCGCCTCAGGCCCAAGTATTTCAGCAGCAGTACCAGCCTCCGAGGCCATTGCCGCCTCAGGCCCTAGCCTTCCAGCTGCAGAGACCCCAGCAGTATGCCCAGGTCCAAGCTCAGATCCAGAACCGGCAGAGAGGTTCCTAACAGGATATCTTTCCTCTTTCTCGTGCCTTCAATTTCCTTGCTTACATACATGATTGCATGATCGATTGCTTAGTATAGCTTGCCTGAGATTAGTATAGCTTGTCTTTGCCACTCTAGCCCCTTGATTAAATTTCGAGGACGGAATTCTTTTAAGGTGGGCAGAGTTGTAATGCCCGTAATTCGTATTACGTATTGGGAATACGTATACGTATTTCGGGCTCGTATTTTTGGTTTGTCATAATTAGTTAGCCTTGGATTTTTATTTTGCATGTTGCATTAGCATGGTTCATCATGGCATTGCATTGGCTTGGTTTGGTTCGGTTTAGTGGGTTTCGCTTGGTTTGGTTTTATTGTGGAGAACCACTCCCACCTACCACCACTCCCCACCATAAATATCTATCCCACTCTCTCTCTTCCATTATTACTCATTACTCATTTTTCTTCTTCTCCATCTTTACTTCTCCACCTACCAGGAGAGAGTGGAGAGCTTAGGCAAGTGCATCTTGCTTCATGGAGGAACCCCATTTTTATTGTTCCATTGTCTTCCTCATGTGTTTCTAACCCACTTTAGTACTTGTCATTTTTCATTTCCATGGTTAAATTTTGTAGATCTAGCCTTGTGGTATTTTTGGTTCCCAGGATTTTTGATCCATCAAACTTGCATATTTTGCTAAGTTGATGATCCCATGATTGCAGAGAATTTCATTTGGTCTAATATTGACCTACAGGAATTTGATGAGCCGCATGGCTTTATATAATTATATTATTTAATTTTCTATGCATTTAGGAATGGCTTGCGACCGCATGAAGATAATTGCTTGGCCCCTTAGCATTAAATGCATGCACGTGGGGACAAGCTTAGCATTAATGCTTGGCAACATTACCATAGCTTAGCACTTAATGCTGGCACCCACAGTATTATTTAATGCGTTAGCATGACCTTACAAATCGCTGGCCGCATGGGAATTTTAGTGAGCCGCATGGCATTGTAAGGCATTAATTTAATGCTTATTTAAATGCATACTCATTCTCAAATGCATTAATGCATGTACTGTATTATAATCCATATTATAATACATTCCCATTCCTTCTTTTTCTCTGACGCATTACTTAATACTATCTCCATGCATTAAATGCAGAGCCGCATAGGTCAGCAAGCTTGGCTTGCTTAATATTAGAAAGCATGGCCGCATGCTTTGCTTGCTTAAATAATTAATGCAAATAGAGCCGCATGGCATTTCTAGGGATGCATTTATGCATTTTGATGAGCTACAAGGCCTCAGCCGCATAGCCCCCCCCCCCCCCCCCCCAGGAATGCAAGTAAAGCTTGTCTTTTTCTAATGCCTTTTTATTCAAGCATTAATTATTGTTGTCTTTTCCTAATGCCTTTTTATTCAAGCATTAATTAATGTTGTCTTTTCCTAATGCATTTTCATTTAAGCATTAACTACTGTTGTCTTTTTCTAATGCATTTTCTTTTAAGTATTAGCTAATGTTGTCTTTTCCTAAAAGCACTTTTACTTTCTAAGGCTTCCTGTATAGAGCCGCATAAAGCATGAAATCATGCATGCATTCTTAGCATGCTTGGCAAGCATTTACGTGAGCTTGGCAACTAAAGCTAGCCGCATAAGGCTTTTCTAATATATTTGTTTTCTTAATACATTCTCCAGTACTAGCCGCATAAGGAAATTATTTAATAAGTAGTTGCTTGTTTGTATTTTCATGCAAGCAATGTGGGGATGAGCCGCATGGCCTTGGTTATTCCTGGGCCGCATGGCAAATTGCCATTGTGTGCTGGCCACGTGGGTTTAATGTATTAATTATTGTTGGGTCCCACATGGCCACTATACTTGAGTGGCCATGTGCCCCTTTTCTTTGTTTGAGTGGAAGCTCGCAATTATTGTCTTCCCACCCTCTGTCTTTTCTGACTGCATAAATGTTTCTTGTTAGCATTTACTCTTGGCCGCATGGCCCTCCTTCAGTTATTTTCTGGCCGCATGAGCTTTGGCTGGCCGCATGGGTGGCCTCCCACTCTCTTTGACCGCATGTTTGTTCTCCCACTTTTGCACCACATGGGTCCTACTTTGATTATTTAAATATCTTATTTGCGTGAATTGTGGTCAGAATTTCTTCCCACTCCCAACATGAAAGTTGTAGAGTTTCTCCTTGACTTCAAGAATATATATATTATATTATATTATTATTTTAATTGCTCAAGTTTCTTTCCTCTTTGATAAATGGCATAACTTGATAGTGACCCACCGTGGTGCACTCCCGACATGATAACTTGACCTGACAAATTTGACATGATAACTTGACCTGATAAATCTTGATAGTGGCCCGCCGTGGCGCACTTTTGACATGATAAACCTGACATGATAGCTCTCAAAATGCTGTTGCGACGGCTAACACGACTTGACAAGATTGAATAACTTGGACACCGTGGACGATTGTGCTTGTACAAATGAACCCGTCTTGTCTTACATCATGTCTAGGACAGGGACCCCTGAGTACCACGGTCAGGGGTACCCACTGAAATCAACTAAGGCTAACAACTAGAATAAATCCAGTAGCCATGAAGAGATTTCCCAGCTACAGGCAATCCCGTTATCTGGGCGCCCCACTTGGGATCTGTAGCCTGCCGTCGAGTAGGGCACATTTCCAGCACACTGTCATGTGTTGCACCCTCTAAGTCACCTAAGGGTACATGCGTTTCCTGGACGATATACCCACTTGAATTCAATTCCTAATTGCGTCCGGATAGCCTGGATGGTCTGCAGGGCTTGTGGCTGTGGAATAATCTCATTGCATCTTGCTAGTAATTCGGCCTGTGATAACCCTAGTTAGTTAAAGTATCAAGCCGTACTTATTACTTGGCCGTAAAATGTTGGATGAAGTTTACCAGTCTATTCTTGCCTTGATTTTGTACAAGATTGTCACATGACCTATTTTTTTATTTTATCTTGCCGATAAATGGTGGAAGAAACCAAGTTCGGTTCAGACGAAGGGTTACAACCCCGGTCCTTGTTTGGTTTACGGGTTGTAACCTGGTTATCTGAATAGTCCTATGGTTATCTCATCGTATATCACCTACCATGTTTTTCTTTAATTACTGTCTTTTATATATTATTACTCTTGTGCTGGTTTTAGTTCCTAAGTGAAGCTTCCTTTGTGGCACTTGCTCTTTCTGGGATCTGACCCAGCTGGTTTTGTATGGCCAGATACCAGAGCAGCTCCAGAGGATCTACCGAATCTCTAGCCACATGGTGACCACCAGGCGTAACCAGGACAACGAGTGGGTTTATTTTTGCTCTCACACTCTATTGTAAAATTATTCTTTTGAGGCGTTTAGCCGCCGAGCAAGTGTTAGCTCGTGTACATTTTTACTTATTGTCTGCCTACGGGCTGTAACATGATTGGCAACCTAGGGTTGATCATGTATGACTAAACTCTTGCTAGTCCTCACATTTTGTAACGACTAGCTTCATGATCAGCTGGATATATAATATTTAGGATGCCTTACTATTATATATTTGGTGATCTTACATCTTGTAACTCTATTTATTTGCTCGTGATTGAGACACTAGGCTTGTTATTGACCTTAAGAGACTGATGGCTTGTAGATAAACCCTCATATATCTAGACAGCCGTGACCGTATAGTGGAATGGATCCCATTTCATTATACGTAGCTGGCTATGTCTGCCCCCGCTCTCCAGTATTCTGGTTCTGGGGCGTGATAGAACGCACGATCTAGACTCTTACAGATATGTTGCAGTCCTGTACGCTCGATTTCGGTGGTTCATGGAAAGATCACCTGCACTTGGTGGAATTTTCGTACAACAACAGCTTCCAGGCCAGTATCCAGATGGCACCGTTCGAGGCACTGTATGGTAGAAAGTGCAGATCCCCGTTAGCCTGGGATGATGTTGGAGAGAGGCAGATGCTTGGACCAGAAATGATTGCCCAGACAGTTGAGGTGGTCAGGAGAGTCAGAGATCACCTTCGAGTTGCCCAAGATCGCCAGCGCCATTGGGCCGATTCACATCGGTGCCCTCTTGAGTTTTCGGTCGACGACCATGTATTTCTGAGGATTTTGCCTAACTGTGGCGTCATTCGTTTCAGAATGCGGGGAAAGATTAGTCCTAGGTATATAGGGCCGTTCGATATTCTGGAGCGAGTATGTGATGTATTCTATCGTCTCGCTCGTCCGTCGTCGCTACGTAAAGTACATGACGTATTCCATGTATCCCAATTACGACGGTATATCCCGGACCCGAGCCACATCCTAGATCATTCAGAATTGGTTGTTGGTACCAACCTTTCGTATGAGGAGAGGCCCGTGTCTATATTGGACCGGAGAGAGAAGATACTCAAGAACAAGACTATCAAGTTAGTCCGAGTTGCTTGGGGTCATCACTCTTTGGGTGAGTCAACGTGGGAGCGTGAGGATGATATTCGATCGCGATATCCCGACCTATTTGACAATGTCCTCCTTATACCTCATGCCTTCAATTTCTTGCTTGCATGATTGATTGATTGCCTAGTATAGCTTGCTTGTGATTAGTATAGCTTGTCCTTGCCCCTCTAGCCTCTTAATTAAATTTCGAGGACAAAATTCTTTTAAGGTGGGTAGAGTTGTAATGCATGTGGTTTGTATTGCGTATCTTATTATACGTATACGTAATTGACCCGTATTGCATGTCTTCCTGCTTGATTTATTCTAGTATTTCATTGATTAGTTTATTCTTGGGTTGGTTCGGCTTTGCTTGGTTTGCTTGGTTCATCATGAACCAAAGGTGAACCCTCCTACCTACCACCACCCTTCTTATTTATAACCCATTCCTTTTCTCTCTCATCATTACTTCCTTACTTCTTCATTTACTCTCCACCACCAACCAAGAAGAACCCTAGCCAAGGCAAGTGCAACTTGCTTCATAAAGGAACCCACCATTTTTATTGTTCTAAACTCTTCTATGCAACCTTCTAATCCACTTTAGTTTTTGTCATTTATATTTTCTTGTATATTTTCTTGTAGATCTAGGTTTTAGCCATTTTTGGATTTTTATGGTTTTGATCTATCAAACCTTCTTGTTTTCAAGTTTTGATGGTTCCATGTTGTAGGAAATTTAATTCTACCCAATTTTGACTATTGGAAGTCCTGATTTTGACTTATTTTAAGTGATTTATGGTGTTTTAGGTTCTTGGGTTTTCATGGCCATTGGAGGCTGGTTGGAGAAGATGAACAGTACATGTTGTCCTGGCACATGCTATTTGCTGGCAAAAAATTGTTTCTATGTTGTTTGCTGGCACATGCTGTTTGCTGGCGCATGCTGTCATGGCGCATGCTGTTTCCTGGCACATGTTGTTTGTTGGTAAAATACTGTTGACATGCTGTTTACAGGCGCATGCTATTTTCTGGCGTATGTTGTCATGGCACATGCTGTTTTCTGGCGTATGCTGTTTGCTGGTAAAATACTGTTGCCATGCTGTTTGCTGCCGTATGCTATTTTCTGGCGCATGCTGTCATGGCGCATGCTGTTTCCTGGTGCATGCAGTTTGCTGGTAAAATACTGTTGCCATGCTGTTTGCTGGCGCATGCTATTTTTTGGTGCATGCTGTCATGGCGCATGCTGTTTTCTGGCGTATGTTGTTTGCTGGTAAAATACTGTTGCCATGTTGTTTGCTGGCGCATGTTATTTCCAGGCGCATGCTATTTGCTGGCGCATGCTGTTTCCTGGCGCATGCTGTTTCCTGGCGTATGCTATTTTGCTGGCGCATGCTGTTTTGCTGGCACATGCTATTTGCTGGCGCATGCTGTTTTGCTGGCGCATGCTGTTTGCTGGTGCATACTGTCCTTGGCACCCCTTTTATCTTTTGTACCACTTGTTTTGCCATGACAAATCTGGTTACCTTATCCATGTTATTTCTCTTGATCCTTAGTGTAATGTGGGATAATTGTGACATGAACACGCCATAATACATGAACCTGACGCGATACATGGGCACAACATGATAATGTATGATAGTGGCCCGCCGTGACGCACTCCTGACAAGAAAACCTGACATGCTGTTGCGACGGCTAACATGACATGACTTGATAAATATGAATAACCTGGACACCGTGGGCAATTGTGCTTGTGCAAATGAACCAGTCTTGTCTCACATCATGCTTAAGATGGGACCACTGAGTACCACGGTCAGGGGTACCTACTAAAATGGACTAAGGCTAATAACTAGAATAACACAGTAGTCTGAAGAGATTTTCCAGCTACAGACAATCCCGTTACCTGGGCGCTCTTGGGATCTGTAGCCTGCCGCCGAGTGGGGCATATTTCCAGCACACTGTCATGTGTTGCACCCTCTAAGTCACTTAAGGGTACAAGCGTTTCCTGGACGATGTACCCACTTGAATTCAACTCCTAATATTCGACCTGGGTAACCTGGATGGTCTGCAGGGCTTGTGGCTGTGGAACAATCTCACTGCATCTTGTTAGTAACTAGGCCTGTGATAACCCTAGTTAGTTAAAGTATCAAGCCGTACTTATTGCTTGGCCGTGATTGTTGAATGGGGAATGATCAGTCTAAGTCTTGTCTTGATCTTGTACCAGAATTGTAGCATGACCTGATTTTCTGATATTATCTTGCCGATAAATGGTGGGAAACCAAGTTTCGTTCAGGTGAAGGGTTACAACCCCGGTCCTTGTTTGGTTTACGGGTTGTAACCTGGTTATCTGAATAGTTCCATGGTTCTCTCGTCGTATATCTTCCTGATATGTTTTCCTTATTTCCAGTTCTTATTTATTTATACTCTTGTGCTAATTGCTGGTTTTTAGTTCCTAAGTGAAGCTTCCTTTGTGGCACTTGCTCTTTCTGGGATCTGACCCAGCTGGTTTTGTATGGTCAGATTTCGGAGCAGCTCCAGAGGATCTATCGACTTTTCAGCCCGATGGTGACCACCAGGCGTAACCAGGGCAACGAGTGGGTTATTTTTGGCTCTCCTACTTTATTGTAAAAATATTCTTTTGAGGCGTTTAGCCGACGAGCACCTGTATAGCTCGATTGCACCTTTACTTACTGTCTGCCTACGGGATGTAACATGATTGACAGATCCTAGGGTTGATCATGTATGACTAAACTCTTGGTAGTCTTCACATTTTGTAACGACTAGCTTCTTAATCAGCTAAATATGTAATGTTTGGGACGCCTTACTATTGTATATTTGGTGATCTTACATCTTGTAACATCTACTTACTTGCTTGTGATTGAGACACTAGGCTTATTCATGACCATAAGAGACTGTTGGCTTGTAGTAAACCCTCATGTATCTAGACAGCCGTGACCGTATAGCGAGGTGGGTTGCACTTCAATATACGTAACTAGCTATGTCTGCCCCCGCTCTCCAGTATTCTGGTTCTGGGGCGTGACAATTGTCACCTCCACTCGGAGTGTATATACTGTATAGGTACCTTATATTGTTAGATGTTGTGACCTAGGACAGCGTTCTACCGCCGACACTGTGGTGTAGGCTGGACGTACCCACTTCTTGTGCCCTTACTTTAGGGTGCGGGTCGTGACACATTTTTAGTGGTTGCCCATGCAGGTCGAATTTGTGTAGTGGTATTCGAACTAGAGTACCACTACAGCCTGCAGTAGGATTAGGATATATTTTTGAAGGTACTCAATCACAGTTAGGATTCCTTGAGAGATTCTTGGGATGACCCTTGAGAATCTCATTATAAAATATCTTGAAATTTGATTTTGATAGTTTATATTTATCTTTCTTGATTTGTTAATGAATTTGATTTTTGGTATCTATTGTTGATTTAATTTTTGTCAAGATGAAATTATATGGGCTAGGTCATCTCAGTTATGGAATCTAGTCTTCTACAGTCACATTAGCAAGCATGGTGAGGACATTAGTCTGCCTTTGGATATATTTCTCGGGTGTGGAAATTTAAGGTTTTCGCAGCCAAGCTAGCGGCATCGCAAAAATTTTAAATACCATGATTCTAGAGGTATGTGCCTTAATCGAGGACTCTGTGATTATCGTAGCCTTTCTTACTAGTATGGCGAGGATTTAGAGTACCATGATTTTGGATAGACGCATATGATTATCAGATTATACCTTAAATGCTTTTGAACATGTTTTCACTACTTTTGTTCAGTCTTTCAAAAAAAAAGAGGGAATTTTTGTTTTATTTTGTTTCTCATTATTTAACTTAAGAGTAGAAGTAGGAGTAGCTTTAGCTGTTATTATAAACCTTATGTAACGTCTTGCTATGAATTTCTTCTTAATACAATGAATCGATGATTTTGCTAGACCTTATCTTGGATTTGATATTATAGCTCTGGTTTCAAAATGGTTTCTTCTTTTAAATAGATAAGTAGAACATATTTTATTATTATTTCCTTCTTGATATTATTCTTGTATTAAATAATAGTAATAATAAAATTGTCTTGATTACATCAATCACCTACTTTGCAATCTTGGTAGAAATCTAAATGTTGGTCTTGATATAGAATTTAATTTTTATATTGGGACAAGAGAATATATATAGTGGACACAGATATTTTGCCTGACACGTATGCATGCTACAGTTTGATTACCAACTCATCTAAATACATATTAATATGTTGTTGATGTTTAAATTCTTAAAATCCCAATATTTCTTATATAATACAGTATCAGAGACTGGTTCTCTGCTTTTTTCAGTTTAAATTTGTAATTTCAATATAAATTTCATGTTATTAGTTTTGTTTACATCACTGCACATGTATGTTATATATACATGGTTTCAATTCTTAAAGAAATTGGTTGAGTTTTGTGTTTAAAATTGTCAAATTTGAGACTGTGTGCATATTAACCCTTAATACTGGATTCTAAGTGATTAGTTTAATTTGCTGTTTTTAAATGTAAGATTTTGAACTGTATACATTGTTGCATGTAGGAATATAATGTTAGGTTTCATATTCTTACATGTTAGGTTGTGGTTGTGATAAACATTGGGTTGATTTGATGTTCGAATTTCTCCAAAATCCTAAAACTGAATACATGTTAACATTTTACATTGATTTCAAATGTTTAGTTCAATTTCAGATTTAATATATAATATTGAACTGTATGCATAGCTAAATGTATGGATAATATGTTAGGGTTTCAACTCCATCATGTTAGGATGTGTTGGAAGCATTGAGTTGGTTGTGATGTTTCAAACCCCTAAAATCTGAAACTGCATTATGTTAATATTACACATGTTTAAATATTAGCTTATTTTCAGATTTTGTATGTAAATGCTGAACTAAAACTGGGTTTAACCTTTCCATACTAAAGCTATAATCCTGTACAAGGACACACACATCCTAACTTAGTATACACTGCCATGTAAACCTCACCCTTCCTCTCTATGTTATGTTCATATATCTATATAGAGTTTATGCATACATGTTATAATGTATATAGATACATAACTAAATCTATACCTCTTATATATAAATATATGTATATGGTTAGCCATGCGTGTCATGAGTAAATAGGTTGTGCATTGTAGATTGTTTAAACAATATGCCATGAGTAGTGTAACTTTATAGCTATTGTTTGGAACCCAAATCCTCCTATACGCTTTCATGTATATTTCACATACACACATGCCTACTATCTAACCATATGAACATGTCCACATACACCCATACACACACGAACCACATAACCTATACATAATGCTAGCTTTTTCCTCTCTAACACTCTCTTTATATATATTTATATATATATATATATATATAAATAGGTTGTGCACCATGCGTGTCATGAGTAAATAGGTTGTGCATTGTAGATTGTTTAAACAATATGCCATGAGTAGTGTAACTTTATAGCTATTGTATGGAACCCAAATCCTCCTATACGCTTTCATGTATATTTCACATACACACATGCCTACTATCTAACCATATGAACATGTCCACATACACCCATACACACACGAACCACATAACCTATACATAATGCTAGCTTTTTCCTCTCTAACACTCTCTTTATATATATATATATATATATATATATATATATATATATATATATATATATATATATATATATATATATATATATATATACATAATGCTAGCTTTTTCCTCTCTAACACTCTCTCTTTATATATATATATATATATATATATATATATATATATATATATATATATATATATATATATATATATATATATTGTGATTGAATTTCAATGCAATTAACTTTCATTCTTTAACTTTTGATTGTGATTTTTTCTTTGAATAGTACCCCTTATAGATAATTGGCAGTTATCCTTATTTTTTTGATAAGTACCAGCTTTCATATAGGATGGTAGACTGCCTTACAGTTTTGATGATTTGTTATTTCTGTATCTTTTCTAGTTTAACACCCCTGATTGCTAGTATGTTTTGATACCCTATGACTGTTTTGGTTTAGCATGACTAGTATACCTAGATGAGACTTTCACTACCACCATATGACATGACCCAGTATGTCATCCTTTTGTATGATTTGTTTAAGTTCTGAGACTTTGATTGTGGGGGATTTGACCTAGAAGGAGTATGAACATTTTAATTTCGAGGACAAAATTTTTCTAGGGGGGTAGGATTGTAACACCCAGTTTTCCAGATAAGGGTAATTTTGAAATTTTGTAATTTTAATTATTATTTATTAATATTGTTTCATATTATAATTTTTGGTGATTTTTAATAATTTTTTAAAACTATTTAAAAACTGCTTTAAGTCATGACTTGTGATTTTGATGTGCTGCTAGTGAAACCCTAAAGACTGCATGACCTAGAGCCTAACCATGTCATTAGGATGATTTAATTATCATTTTAACTTGAGGGTATTTTTGTCATTTAGTGAAGTTTGAATTTATTCTTAATTTATTGAATTGGTGATTCATAGTTTGGGCTTTGACTATTAGAGACTTGTAGACTAGTCTAGAAGCTAACCCAAGCCGTGGTGACCCTAGTCTAACCTAGGTTAACCTACTTTTGTCACTTAGAAACTAATTTTGGATTAGGAGGATTAGTTTAAGTGAAATTATTTCATGGTTTATGGTTTAATGAAATGACTAATGATTTAAGGACTTAATGACTTGTGACTAAGCCCATGGCCCATGATTTGACACCCTAACCCTTATTCCTTCCTTTATGACCAGCCACATAGGGATCCCCACCCTATATAAACACTTATTCATTAGTTCTTGCCTCTTTTATATTATTTTAACACATAGGAAAAGAAAATATTTTTTTTTCCCTTCCAAAAATTTCCATAAATTCATTTTAATTCCTTTTTAATCCTAGTCTTTTGTATTAGGTTCTAATTTCTGTATGTTCAATATTTCTGGAGGTTAATCTTAGTTTTGGGTTTATTTGGAGCATTTGGCCATCAAGAGGAACACCCCCCATTTGGAGCTTTTTCATGCTTTTTGCACTTATAGGTAAAACTCTACAAATTGTAATTTTATTATGATTTCTTTGCATATTAGGCTAGGTTTAGGTCTCCCCTAGCTGTCCCTCAAGATTGTTAGGATTTCGTATCCATTTGGTGTCCGTATCGGACACGTGTCTATGTGTATTGCTAAGTGTTTGATGAATTGCTTGAATGGATTAAA
Organism: Iris pallida; assembly: GCA_029216955.1. Classification (NCBI taxonomy): domain Eukaryota; kingdom Viridiplantae; phylum Streptophyta; class Magnoliopsida; order Asparagales; family Iridaceae; genus Iris; species Iris pallida. The sequence continues at coordinate 13,451 of JANAVB010004469.1, read as the reverse complement.
ACATTGTAATTTCAAAAACTAATTTCATGGATTTGTAGCCATATGTGTGTTCTTTAAATTCGTGTCCTACTGAGCACATTTCTGGACACGTTTCGTGTCCAAATTTAGACATACACGCACGTACGAGGCCCCGGTACGCTGCCTGCTGCTCGGGCTCGACACAGGACACGACACGGCCTCTCAAGGCCTGATTTTTGGTGGACACGTGCGCCTAGTGTCTGACACGACACTCACAAAATTTGGTCGGATTTCGTTGAGTGGTTAGTGAGAAATCTCACTTGCACTGAAATCCCTGACACACACACACGCGAATTTCGAACCACGGATACAGTCTCGTATCGACACGTAGACGTGGACACGGGACAGGCACTTGGACACGTCCCCCTAGTCTAGGTGAACACGTGTGCACGGGCACGTGTCTCCACGTGGCCTGTGTCGTGTAATAGAACCATGTGCACGTGTGCACGAGGACTGGGAAATCATGTTTTCAGACACGGTTTCAAATTGGTTTTGGACACCCCGTGTCTTGATTCTTGGACTCGTGGGTGTCCCATTGGACTCATGGGACATGTCCCTATGACTGTACACGTGTCTTTCTATTTTTAATTCAATTTTGTGTGAGTTTTCATTGGGTTCGAAATGGGGATTTTCAGAGTACCAGTCCAATGAAACTGACAGTTAATTGGAACTTGTTTTCTGAGATTTAATGTAATTACAACTATTTTTTCAAATGATTATTTGCAGTGTTAATACACCTACATGTATCTAGGTTATTAGTCTACATTTTATGAATCATATTAGCATGGGGTTGGCTTTTGAAATTGCATTTTGATACTGTTAAGTTGGTAACATTACACTGAAATGGAACCTGAGATGCACTTGTGTCTCGACACTTGGACACTTTTCATATTGCCTGCAGACAACACATTCACTGCACATGACACCCTCTAGGCTACAGTTTGGTTTTGATGCTGCAGTTGGGTTGTGAGATATCTGAGTTTGGTATCATTTTGCGTGGATTGCTAGCATAAGATGTATATATAGGTATGTATTGTATCTGAGAGCAGTGTTGTGGTTGTAGTAAGTTTTGGGTTTAGGTAAGTTGTATATAGGTATAAGGAGAGTGGATAGTGTCCTGCACATCCTTAGTAAGAGGACTTCTCCTATCTTAATTGATCCAGTCATATGCATGAGCATATGTACAGTTCTTTAGTTAGATACCTGTCCAAGCACATTGGATATTGTTCAATCCTATATTTTTCTTTTAAGTTCAGTTTTGTGTTGTGTTCCGTCCAGAATAGGTATACATGGTCCATTTCACTGACTGAAACCTATTGCCACATTATGATCTGCAAGACGAGGTTGACGGCTTAGCTTCGTAGACAAGGCTCGTTCCTGACTTACGAGCTCGTGTAGTAAGGCGCGTAGCGTTAAGCCCTACTTCAATAAGGCGTTGTTGCTATGCCCTCCACTCGTTGTCTACTAAACGAGCGTTAGAGCGAATTGAGCGAGCGAGATATATCGAAGTGAGGCTAACGCAGCTTTGTGATCTCATTCAAGCTAACCCGGATCCTCTCCTTATCGACTCACCTCCCTCTGCTTGACTTGAGCTTTCCTCCCCCACTACCATTCAAACTCTATTCCCCGCCGTCACAGGGCAACCTTGCGGTCAATAAGCAACTGTCTTCTCTTTCAAAGCGGGTTAGGAACCACCTTTAGTGAAGGCTGAGTCAACAACTAATTTTCATTCTCCTTTTCCGCAAGTGGTCTTCCCATGCATCTGGTAGAAATTCCTTCACTGCCTCTTGCCTACCTGTAGTGATTAACCGCACCAATCTGTGATTTCTCATTCCTACCGATGGGAAGTCCTCAAAGCGGCTAGCAGATATATCAGCTAGTTCAGTAGCAGAAATTCTTTCATCAAAAGTAGGGAACTAGAGGAGAGCGAAGTGAGGTGACGTTACCAGCTTGACTGAAAGGTTTGGAACTAAAGGCATAAGGCAAAGATCTGGGGATTCTCCTAAATAGTTCACAGCCATTCACCCATTTTATTGAACCCCTATTTCAGTATCACTTGATCCATTCCCAGCCCCATTTGAACCTCTATTTCAGTCCATTGATACACACTTGACAGCCCCTTGAATTCATGTTTTGAGTGTATTGGTTAGTTAGGATATATGTTGGGATGTGAGGATATTATTAAGGAAAGTTAGTGTTAGAGTAAGGTATTGTTAGAAATGTTAGAAGGGTATTGCTAGATGTTGGTATTATATAAGATATGGTATTGAGTTGTTTAGTAAGATATTGTATAGATAGGTTTAGTTAGATTTTGTATTGATAGATAGTTAGTTAGAGTTTGATTCTTGGTATCTCATGATACCAAGTTATCATGATAAGGTAATGGTGTATTTACCTTTACCTTCAAGGTAAATAGATAGTTTACCTTATTACCTAGGAGAGGTATCAAGATACCAAGATATGGTATCGAGATATGAGGATAAGTGGTTAGAGTACCTTAGCAAGGTACTAGAGTTTCATGAAGTGGGTTAAGGTAAGGTTAGAGGTAAGGTATGTATATGTTCTATAGGGGGGATATGTATATTTGTGATATTGTACTAAGGTATCCTAGGGAATTAGCCTATGGAATGACATAGAAATTGACCCACTAGGTCCAAGTGACTTGTTGACTAGAATTGACCAAACCCAAGAATTGACCAAGGTTGACCCAATAGTTCAAGTTTGACTTGGACCTAGTTTGACCTAGACAGTTGACCAGGTTTGACTTAGAGTTGACTTTGACCTAGATTGGCCTAGAAATCATGTAGATTGCATCATAAACATCATTTACCTTGTTTTAAACACATTATAACATGTACTGTTCTATTTAGGATATTGTGACTCCGGTGCAGACATCTGATATTATACTACTCTTTTCAGAGTATCAGGCGAGTACATTCTCTGACCGTTTCATACTTGTCTGGATTTACATTCTTGCTCTAGATTACTATACTTGATGCTGACATGATTTTTATCACGGATTGGTACTATATAGATCTTCTTTTGAGATGTTATCCCTTTGTATTCACTAAATACATATTGTGATGTGCACTTCACTTACATATTATATTTATTGAATACCCTTATCCTTGTATACTCATTGTGCCTATTGTACTCTCATTATCACATGAGTCCCATGGATAGAACATTGTACATCTGTTGTATAACATTGTACAAGATAACGTAACTGGAGTGGATCCTTGTGTATTGATTGGGGAGGGAGAGTAGAATTGGTTATGTAATCAAATCCTATTGTACAACATTGTATAACTATTGTATATGTCCATTGTGCACTCACATACAATGGAGTTACCATTGCATTGTCCTAAACCGTTTACATAACCGTATTATACTCTAAATCACATATTGCCTACAGTTCTTACTTATCATATATATATACTTTCTATTATCAAATCTCTGCTATTTTTCATATATATTTTTCTTTTAGCATTTCTTGTATCTTACTCTATTGCATGTTTTATATTTTCTAACTTGATATGAACTGCGTGAGATATTTTGTGCTCGCTTCTGCCCTGACTGGATCTATTGAAAATATTATAGATGACACCGAAGATTTCTATCCTACTTACTATGGAGCAGCCCTAGACGACACTTGCGAGCTGGACTCTCAGGAGGACACAGCTCTAGCTGATGACATTACCCCTACTGCCTAGACTAGTTTTGTTAGGCTTTATCTTACTTATGTTGTCTTGGGATTTGAGTTGTACTATGTTTGTTATTGTGTCGTTTAGACACTTAGACTTATTTCCCTTTCTGTTTGTATCTTTCTTTGAAAATTCATCTATGATATCGTATTATTTCTGCCTTAGTTGTGATTGAGACTGTATTCTGTATTGTCACCTCCACTCAGAGTATATATACTGTACAGGTACCTTATATTGTTAGATGTTGTGACCTAGGACAGCATTCTACCGCCGATACTGCGGCGTAGGCTGGACGTACCCACTTCTCGTGCCCTTACTCTAGGGTGCGGATTGTGACAGACACTGCCTAGTCTGTGGGTCTGCCACCCACCAAGTGAGGGACTGCCCCAAGGCCTTCAACCGGACTGGAACAAAATCACAGAAGGCTCCCCTACCCACTCAGCAACAACAGTTTGGGCAGCACCAACAGAATACTGGGCGAGCTTTTGCCCTAACAGCAGATGAGCAAGAGACAGAGCAGGAACCTACCGCTGATGTCATTGCAGGTTTTATTTATGTGCATTCACATCTTATTTTAACATTATTTGACTCGGGTGCATCACATAGTTTCATATCAAAAAAATTCATCTCTGCACACCACCTAGTTACGGGATTTAGCAAGAAGATATGTAGAGTTATAACTGGTGGTGGTCCCATACCCATCACTGAGACTTGTAACTGCCATATAACAATATCTGCACACAATTTCTTAGCACCCTTACTGGTGATGCCCTTACCTAACTATGATGTAGTCCTAGGAATGGACTGGTTAAGTAAACAGCATGCGCTGATAGATTGTCACAGAGGATGTGTAGTCTTCAGTCCACCTGGAGAGCCGGAGTTTGAAATCTCTCGAGCTCCGAAAGATATGGAGGGTATTACTTACTCCTCTATCACCGAAGAATCTGGACGTCCTCACCCAATCATAGCAGAATTCATGGATGTCTTCCCTGATAGTCTTCCAGGATTATCCCCAGATCGAGATGTAGAATTCACCATCGACCTAGTTCCCGGCTCTGTCCCTATTTTTTGGGGATGCTACAGAGTCAACCCTAAGGTGGCCAAGGAGATGAAGGACCAGATCAATAAGCTGAAGGCCCTTAGATTTTTTCAGAGATGGAGCTTCACCCTGGGGAGCACATGTCTTGTTCGTACGCAAGAAGGACGGGACTGTGCGGATGTACATCGACTACCGGGCGCTGAACAACATCACCATCAATAACAAGTACCCTCTGCCTCGGATCGATGACCTGTTTGATTAACTCAGTGGAGCTAAGGTGTTCTCGAAGATAGACCTTCGATCTGGCTACCATCAGATCAAGGTCAGGAAAGAGGATATTCCAAAGACGGCATTCAATACCAAATATGGTCAGTATAAATTTTTGGTCATGCCGTTTGGATTGATGAATGCCCCTGCAGTATTCATGAACCTTATAAACAAGGTTTTTTATGAATATCTGGATCAGTTTTTTGTTGTCTTCATCGACGACATTCTGATCTACTCGAAGACCGAAGAAGAGCATAAAGAGCACCTAAGGAAAGTTCTGGGAACCTTGAGGAAGGAGAAGCTCTATGGTAAGCTATTTAAATGTGAATTCTTCTTAGTCAAGGTAGATTTTCTAGGCCATGTTGTCACAGGAGAAGGAATTTCGGTGGATCCAAAGAAGATAGATGCTATTGAGAAGTGGAGTACACCAAGTTCTGTTGCTGAAATTAGAAGTTTCTTGGGCTTAGCTGGCTACTACCGAAAATTTGTGAAGGACTTCGCCAGGATTGCTGAGCCGATGACGAAGCTCACAAAGAAGAATGAAGAATTTGTGTGGACTGAAGCTTGCCAGGCAGCATTTAAGGAACTGAAGAAGAGACTTACAACGACACTGATACTTGCACTACCCGCAGGTACCGGCGGTTTCTCAATTTACAACGATGCTTCTGGTAAAGGATTGGGTTGTGTTCTTCAACAACACGGGAAAGTAATTGCTTACGCATCTAGGCAATTATGGACTCATGAGAAGAACTATCCCACACATGATTTGGAGCTCGCAGCGGTGATATTTGCTTTGAAGTTATGGATGCACTACCTCTATGGAGAGAGAGTGGAAATATTTACAGACCACAAAAGTCTTAAATATGTTTTCACTCAGAAGGAGCTAAACATGTGACAGAGGCGATGGCTGGAGCTGATGAAAGATTTTGACATCGACTTGCAGTACCATCCAGGTAAGGCTAATGTAGTTGCATATGCACTTAGTCGGTACCCGATGGCGATGTTTTTGACCAAGGAGCGGCATTTACTGGAGGACATAGAGAAGCTTGGACTGGAGATTGTACTGCCTGAAGAGGAAATGAAGAAGCTGGGAAGAGAAGCTATCGTACCAGGAGTTGAATCATCAATGATGCAGTTGCAAGTACGTTCAAGTCTGATGGACAAAGTCAAGGAGGCATAATTTCAAGACGATACGCTTTGCAAACTCAGAGATCAAGTACTGGCAGGAACACTTGAAGGATTCTCAATCGCCAGCGACGGAGTACTGAGGCATGGTACAAGGCTTTGCGTACCAACTGGCAAACTGAGGAATGAACTGATGCAAGAAGCGCACCAGTCGCAGTATTCCATACATCCAGGAGCTAATAAAATGTATCGGGATATGCGTATTGTAGTGTGGTGGTACGGAATGAAGAAGGACGTATCGAGATTTGTGGCTAGATACTTGATTTTTCAACAAGTGAAAGCTAGCAGGCAGAGACCCGCAGGACTGTTGCGGCCACTAGACATCCCGGAGTGGAAATGGGAACACATAACGATGGACTTTGTGTCAGGACTGCCTCGATACCAAGGAGGAAAGGATGCCATTTGGGTTATTGTGGACCGACTGACGAAGTCAGCTCACTTTATCCCCTTCAAGGTTGGTCTATCCACCGAAAAGTTGGCAGCATTGTACATGCAGCATATCTACCGGATTCATGGAGTTCTGGTAAGTATCGTATCTGACAGAGATACTAGATTTACCTCTCACTTTTGGAAGAGTTTGCATGACAGTTTGGGAACACAACTGAAGTTCAGCACCGCCTATCATCTCCAAACTGACGGACAATCGGAGAGAACCATCCAGACGTAGAGGATATGCTGAGATCTTGCTTCTTGAAATTTGGAGGGTCTTGGGAAGGCCACTTGCACTTGGTAGAGTTCTCCTACAACAACAGCTACCAAGCCAGCATCGGTATGACACCGTTCGAGGCACTCTATGGACGTCGTTGTCGTACTCCACTTTCTTGGACGACGTAGGAAAAGGGTACTGCTTGGACCTGAGATGGTGATCGATGCAGCAGAGAAGGTAAAGGTAATCAGAGACAAGCTTAGGATAGCTCAGGACAGACAGAAGCATTGGGCTGATACCAGTCGTCGACCACTGGAGTTCGAAGCAGGAGATAGTCTTCGTTAAGATTTCCCTACCCGAGGAACTATCAGATTTGGCAGAGCAGGAAAGCTGAGCCCCAGGTACATCAGCCCATTCGAAGTTTTGAGTCGAATTGGAGAAGTAGCGTACCGATTAGCTCTACCACTAATCTTGAAGGCGTGCACAACGTCTTCCATGTTTCACAGCTCAGACGCTACGTCCCGGATCCAAGCCACATCTTGACCATTCAGAGCTGGAGATTGGACCAGCCTCACAGTGCCAGAGAAGCCAGTGGCGATTTTAGACAGAGGTGAGAAGAGAACCAGGAACTCTGTGACGCCCATAGTCAGAGTTATTTGGCGACACAATTTCCCCGGCGAGTCTACCTGGGAGCGAGAAGATGAGATGCGGGAGCAGTATCCGTATCTATTTGAGACATGAGGTATTTCCTAACCCTATCCTTTAATTTCGAGGACGAAATTTTCTAAGGAGGGAAGGTTGTGAAACCCGTAAATTTTACTTAAGTAATTGAATAATTTAACTAGCTAATTTTTATTATAATCATTATTTGTTAATTTAGGAAAATTATATTTTAGAAAAATTACTATTTTTGGAATTTTTGAGTTTAGTTAAAACCGTAAAATATATTTTATAAATTGTTGCTAATGAAAAACCATATTTTAGAAAAAAAAAATATTTGTCCTGGATTTTTGATTGTTGGGCCTGACCCGTTCTGACCCATCCCGAACCCATCTCGAACCCAAGTTCAATTTTTCAAATTTATTCAGAAGTCCCTTAGTATATATTTATAAATATATAAATATCATTTCCTTATTATAAAACAAACGAATTCTTTTAATTTCCTTTAACTTCCTTTAACTCTCAAATTTTCACTCATTAAACACTCTTTCTCCAGGGAAAGGAGACCTTTCCTTTCCGTACTCTTACTGCCATTGGCCGAGCCCCTTCCTCTCCGAACGCGCGGCCGCCACCCTTCCTTTCCGAAATGTCCGGCACCTCCTCCCCTTCCCGTAACCTCATCCTCTCACCCTATATAAACCCATTTCTCTCCACTCTCCATCACAAAACCACTTCCAAACCCTTATTTTCCCAAACCCAGCCCTAGCCGAATCCAGTCGAGCTTCCCTCGGTGCGCCCCACTGCCCGCCGGAGTTCGAGCGCACCCCCAGGCCAGCCAGACGACCCCTTGTCGCCGCCTCCAGCGCCCTTCCGGCAATTTTCCGGCCGCCCGATCCCCTCGCAGGACCCAGTGCCGCCCCCTTTGCGAGCCGTACGCTGTTCACCTCCCCGAGCGACCCCGATCTGCTATCCGCAGCATCCTGTGGGTTCCGATCGGCTATTTTTGTGGCCGATCCCGCTGTTCCGTTTCCATTTCTGAGATTATCCCGGGAATTTTCGAACTATTATGTTTCTGTGGTTTTTGTTTCCTGTGGCTTCTCAAAAATTCCGAGTTATGTTTCAGAAATATTCTGTAGATTGCTTCTGTGATATTTTCGGGTTTCTGAGTAACTTCGGTTTCCGAATACTGGAAATGTGGTGGATGTATTTTTGGGTTCGATATTATTTTGGGTTTTATATTATTGGTGGAAATGAATTCATGGGTTATTTCCCTGGTTGGGATATTATTTGTGTGTTATTGGCACAAATTCCCAGTATTGGGTTATCCCAAATACAGAAGGAATGCTGCCCAAATTTTCAGAAAAATATTTTAAAAGAGTTTCTATAAAATTTCTAAATTGGCTTTTGTTGATTGAATTGCGATTATTCGACCGTATCGGTCAATGGGCCCTTAGCGAAATGCAAACAAACTGGCATTGTTTCGGACGTTGAGGCATTAGCTATTTGCAAACATGATCTTTGGACCAAGTTTGAGACCCTTCATTTATTATATTTTTAATATAAATTATATTTATTGTTTAGAACTAGTTACTGGCCAAATTATTTTGGTGTAGGGCCTCGGCCTGCTGAATGGATCGCTTTCCGGCGTTCAGGGTTCACCAGTATATTTATTTTATTCCAGTAATTTATGTAAATAATTGTAAGGGCATAAGCCCAGTATTTTTTATCTTTTTCTGTATCTCTGTAATAGTGTAGAGTAGCTTTAAAATTCTGGTTTTATTGGTTTGTCGATAAACGCGTAAAAATATCAAAAGACATTAATTTAGATATAGAAAGTTAATATCATTTTTTCACATTAAATAACTAGGAAAATTACAAGTTTGTTATTTAAACAAATTCACGTTCTCTCATTTAAAGAAAAATATTAGTTTTATATATAATATTACAAAATACTAAGTTTTGCCAAATAATCGAAAAAAACGATTTTCAATAAATGTTAAATTGATTTTTCTTCGTAAATTAATAACTAGTAAATCACATTGATAAACTGTTCTGGTAGAATTTGTAAATAACATAAAACTGGATTAGGACCAATTCTAGAGATTGTATTCCTCTCTGATGCTAAGTCAGGATTCTCAATGTAGGATTTCGAGGACGAGTCTGATCTTCTATCCCGGAACCGACTTTTCAACCCAGTCATAAACAAAGGCAAGTACGGTTGTGTTTATCTTTCAATTTAGTTAATAATGGAAATATTGCAAGAGTAAACTACATTGCAACAGGGACTCTCTCCTAGAGTATTGTTGATTGATTGTGAGATTGGGGGAGTAGTGTAGTGTATTATGACCAATACCCTCATATTGCATATTGATTGTGCGAGCTTACCCCTCTTACACACGGGGATAAGCCGTATCGTATCACTAAGATACAATTGTACAACCCAAGCTGGTCATAAGCATTACATACTCAAATTGTTTTTAATTGTGGAAAATTGCTGGAAAATATTGTTCAAGTATTTCAACTGTTTAAACTGCAAATTTCTAATTATTAGTTAAATTGTTAAATTTTTATAATTGTAATTTGCTCCTTTCCTGACTAGATCCCCCACCCCAATAGGTTCCTTTGATGAAGCTAAGCTATTGATAAATAGCTGCTACGATCCGGTGCTTTATCTAGCAGTACTATAGTCCTATTTGGAGGACGATGATATTGTGGCTGATGAGCCTACTCTCTAGATGATGATTTATCTTTTAGTTTTGTGTTGAATAAAAGACAGTTTATTCAGTTTTATTTCAGTTGTATTTTGTTGGACAAAGTTTATTTTAAAAAAATTTAAAATTAGATATTGTGACAAAATAGATTGTGTTGTTGTGATTACCTGCATTTGGATACAGCTTACTGACGCCGTCTAACAACGGTGCAGGCTGGGCATATCCGATTCGACCCAACAATTTGGGACCGGATCGTGACAGCTAGATTGATAGAGTTCCCGATGGCCGATTATGATGTGGTCTTAGGATGGATTGGTTGAAAGACCTGTATGCTAAGATAGACTGCCATATTGGCAGGGTTATTTTTAGCATTCCCGCGAGCCAGAGTTTTCCTTCTCCGAGGCGAAGTTTAACCTTCTCCTCCAGTATTGTGAATGGCAGTAGCAGCAGTGCAGTTACCCCGGATAGTCGCAGAGTTTCCAGATGTTTTCCCAGAAGAGCTTCCAGGGATGCCGCCAGAGTGAGAGATCGAGTTTACCATAGACTTGATTCCCGGATCAGCCCCAGTGTCAGAAAGAGTCTACAGGATGGCCGTCAAAGTTAGAGATATTGTACAAGATGATTGAAGAACTTAGAACCAAGGGATTCATTCGTGCTAGTGGACCTTGGGAGTCCTAATGCTTCTTGTGAAAAAGAAGGATGGTACGTCCAGGCTATGTGTAGATTATCATACCTTGAATTCAGTGACAATCAAGAACAGATACCCACTCCCGAGGATAGATGACTTGTTTGATCAACTCAAGGTGGCAGTAGTAGTATTCTCGAAGATCGACTTGCGGTCAGAATATCATCAAATCAGAGTCAGAGAGCAGGACATCCCGAAGACAGCCTTCAGATCTAGATATGGGCATTGGGAGTTCCTTGTTATGCCATTTAGAGCAACCAATGCGCCGACTATATTCATGGACCTCAAGAATCGTATCTTTATGCCTTATTTCAATCAGTTCGTGATCATGTAATTCATAGACAACATCCTGGTCTACAACGAATGAGGCAGAGCATGAGCATCATCTCAGAGTTGTCCTTCAGATTCTCAGAGAGCACCAGTTGTATGCCAAGTTTAGTAAATACGAGTTTTGGCTCGATCGCATTTCGTACTTGGTCATATCATCACCAGAGGAGGAGTAGAAGTGGATCCCCAAAAGATCGTGGCTATTGAGACGTGGCCGGTACCCAGCACAGTTACAGAAGTTCACAGTTTTTTGGCTTGGCCGGCTACTACCGACGATTTATTTCAGACTTTGCTCGGATTTCAGCGTCATTGACCCAGTTGACCCGCAAGGATGTGCACTTTGCTTGGACAGCAGAGTGCCAAGATTCTTTTGAGAAGTTGAAGTGAGGCTTGATAACGGCACCCATTCTCATGCTTCCAGATGGAACCGGAGGATTCTCAGTGTATTATGATGCTTCAGGCAGAGGCTTAGGATGTGTTCTGATGTAGCATGGGAAGGTAATAGCTTATGCATCATGTCAACTTCATGATCATGAGAGGAATTACCTAACCCATGACTTGGAACTGGCAGCAGTAGTGTTTGCACTTAAGCTGTAGAGGCACTACTTGTACGGAGATAGGATAGATATTTTTATCGACCACAGAGCCTGAGTATGTGTTCACCCAGAAGGATCTTAACATGCGTCAGAGGAGATGGCTAGCACTGCTTGTGGATTATAATGTCAACCTGTAGTATCACCCATGGAAGGCCAAGTAGTAGCAGATGCATTGAGCATGAGAGCCGGAGTTATTTCCTAACAACACAACCAGAGGTGTTAGCAGATCTTCAGAAGATGGATATAGAAGTTTTCCTTCCTACCAGTGTGGCATTGATGGCCAGTATGCAAGTTCAGTCCAGTATAATCGAGAGGATCTGGATGGCGCAATCAGCAGATGCTAAGCTTCAGCGGCTTAGAGCAGAGTATAAGATAGGACGAAGACCAGAGTTATGCATTCATGGAGATGGTACACTTAGGTATGGAAAGCATTTGTGTACCCAGTAGAGATATCAGACAGGAGATCATGGCAGAGGCTCACAGTTCTCAGTATTCCATTCATCTTGGTGGTACGAAGATGTACCATGATATCCATCAGCACTTTTGGTGGAATGGCATGAAGAGGGAGATAGCCTAGTTTGTCTCTCGGTGTTTGGTTTGCCAACAAGTTAAAGCTGAACATCAAAGGCCAGCTGGACTTCTTCAGCCCTTGCCAATTTCAGGATGAAAGTGAGAGCATATAACCATGGATTTTGTGACTGGATTACCTAGGTCCCCGACCGGTAGAGATACTATTTGGGTTATTATAGACAGGCTCACAAAGGTGGCTCACTTTCTTCCGTTCAGAGTTGGTCAGTCGATGGCTCAGCTAGCAGAGATGTATCTTCGAGAGATTGTCAGATTCTACGGTATACCAGTCAGTATCACCTCGGACAGAGATTTAAGGTTTACGTCATACTTTTGGCATAGCCTGTAAGAGAGTTTAGGAACTCACCTCCAGTTCAGCTCAGCTTATCATCCACAGACAGATGGTCAGTCAGAGCGTACCAAACGAACCTTGGAAGATATATTGAGATCTAGTACACTCTACTTCGGTGGTTCATGGCAAGATCACCTACACCTGGTGGAGTTCTCGTACAATAACAGTTTACAGGCCAGTATCCAGATGGCACCGTTCGAGACACTATATGGTAGGAAGTGCAGATCCTCGCTAGCATGGGACGATTGGAGAGAGGCAGATGCTCGATCCAGAAATGATTGCCCAGACGGTTGAGGTGGTCAGGAGAGTCATAGATGTCTTCGAGTTGCCCAAGATCGCCAGCGTCATTGGGCCGATTCTCATCGACGTCCCCTTGAATTTCGGTCGACGACCATGTATTCATGAGAATTTTCCTAACCGTGGCATCATTCGTTTCGGCGTACGGCAGAAGCTTAGTCCTAGGTATATAGGACCGTTCGACATTCTGGAGCGAGTAGGTGATGTATCCTATCATCTTGCTCTTCCACGTCGCTATGAGGTGCATGATGTGTTCCTATCCCAACTACGACGGTATATTCCCGACCCGAGCCACATCCTGGATCATTCAGAATTGGTTGTTGACCAACCTTTCGTATGAGGAGAGGCCGTGTCTATTTGGACCGGAGAGAGAAGATACTCAAGAACAAGACTATTA
>JANAVB010004468.1:0-42941 GCA_029216955.1 Iris pallida | reverse complement strand
CAATAACTCTAACACAATTTATGGATGGCAAATGAAAGCTTTGTAGAGTTGTTTGTGGATAGGCTTTGGTGGTTTTAGAAATTTTTAGGCTCAAAGCATCAACCTTGAATGAAGGGGTTCAAGGCTATTTATAACCAAAGCTTGAAAAGAAGCCAAGGCAACTTTTCAGTCACGAACCGGCATACCCCTATGATCCGACATACCGGCGTTATACCGGTCTGGGATTACAACGGCTAGAAATATAGCCGTTGGGATCATTAATGGCTGGAAATCCGACCGTTGGAATTTCAACGTTTCGGAAGCGGTATACCGTCGGTATGGACCGGTATGCCGTCGGTATGCCGGTTTTGTAAACAGAAACTTTCTGTGAACGAAAACCGGTATACCGTCGGTATACGCCGGTATACCGTCGATCCGTTTTCTACCAAAATGATCCTGGGCTTATTTTGTCCTAGCTTTCGATTTTGCCATCCATTTCTTGTGTTACAATAATCCTAAGACTCATTACAGACTCCAGATAAACTTAGGCAGGTGCAGGCTTCTTCAGAGTCATAAAATGATGATGGTATGGCTTGGCTTCTTCCTTTGATAGGTGCTGGCTTTTTCCCTTGGCGGTAGCTGTCCAAAGATATCCAGTTTGTAAAAACTGAATACCTTTCGGGGGCTTCGCCCCCGAACCCCCGACGAGGGCGCTGCCCCCGACCCCGTCCGCTGACCGGGCAGCGGAACCCCCGGTGCATGGCTCCAGAGATGTCGTCGGGTGGTTCAGAAAAATCTTGTGGGATCCATCGTCTTTGGCCCACCATGATTTCTTCATTGCATATGTCCACATTGATCTTGCTTATTGCTTTTCTGCATGTACATGTTAGACGAACAAAGCAATATACATAGTAGCAACTATGATAGGTTTAATGTACATTAGGACAATGCTGAGTTTAAGTATAAGTGCTAAGGCGATAGCATAATATTAGTGATATCATAATGATTAAACTTAATTGAATGACCACAATCAAAAACATAGTTTTGATTTTGGCAACCCGATTAAATTTAAGATAGATAAGCTCATATCACTAATATGTAAACCAATAGGCACATATCACCAAAGGTATAAGTATAAGTAGAAATGCTTTTAGCGATAGTATGAAGATTAGTGATAATAAGTGCTAAACTTAACATATTAACCATATTCAAAAACATGATACAATTATTGGGCCAACAAATATTACACTAGTCGAAATAAGTTTTAGGTAAATACTTTTAAAATAGAAATCACTTTAGGCTAAAACCCTAAGTTTGTAAAAATGAATTTATAGGTAGAAAACTATATTTGAAATTCAATTATAAATAAAAACTATATTTAAAATCACTTATAAGTAAAACTATATATTTCTTGTATTCAAAATAAGTAATTACTTGAAAATATAGGAAAACAATTTTTATGATAAAAACTAACTTTTATCGAATATAACTTTTAGACTAAAAGAAAACATAACAATATAAGATAATATAGCAATATTTTAGGGCTTATAAACCCAATTTGAAAATAATATAGGACTATGCCTAATACATTTTTTTGACCAAATTAATTTAGAAATATTACCATATATTTATTTAATAAATATAATAATAATAATAATAATAATAAAATAATAATAATAATATAATAATAATATACTACAACAAACCATGCAACAAAACAAAGAGAAAAGAAAGATATCAAACATAACAACAACAACAAAAAATACACACAAAATAATGTGTGAACAGCAGCACTTGCTGCTCTGTTCAAAAGGGGGAAAAAAGGGAAAGTTAAGAGAGAAAGTGACGGGATAGAGAGCAGAGAGAGAGCTGGACGGAGAGGAAGGGTGGCTCGGAGAGGAGCGAGAGGGAAGAGAGGGAGAGAGGCGGAAGGGAGAAGGAGGCGAGAGCGAGGGAGTGAGGAGATCGAGAGGAGAGGAAAAATGGGGAAGCGGAGGTGGCGGTCGGCCGGTCGCAGGCGAGGAGCGGTCGCGGTCGGGCTCAGCAGAGCGCGGCGTTGCCGGAGGCGCACGGGGGAGGGTTCGACCGGAGCTCGCGCGGTGGCCGGCATGTTAGGGCGACGGGGGCTCGCGTGGTGCTCCGGGCGGGGCGACCGCTGGCCTAGGCGGAGCTGCGGGAGAGGTGGTCGGCGGTTTCGTGGTGAAGGCGGAGGGAAGCGGCGGATCCGGCTAGGGCTGCGCGAGGAGGGTTGTTTGGAAGAGGGGTTTCGGGTGAGGCGCACAGCAGCGCTGCGGCGGAGACCGGAGGCACGGGAAGATGGATGGGAGATCAGACGGGCTCGGCGGAGGTCAGGACAACGGCGGCAGGGTTTTGAAGAGGGTTTGGAGGAGGCGGTGCACGGGAGCAGAGCAGGCGGTGGCGCGGACGCTAGGGAAACATGGGGCTTGGGCATGTTCGGTCGGCGGAGAATTGATGGTGAGTCTAGAGTTAGGGTTTTTCCTTTCTTTCTCTTTTTTTTGGTTGTGGCTGACGGCTGCGGTGGCCGCCGTGGATGGTGGTGATGGGGGGTTTTGTGGTCGACGAGCCTGGGGAAATGGCGGGGTGGTTGATGGTTAGGACTTTACTGTGGGCGAGGCTGTGGGGATGATGTCGAGGATGGCAGTGTTGGTCTTGGTGGCAGCGGTGGTGTGCAATAATGGCCGTCGACAACGGTGGCGGTAGTGGTTATGGAGTTTCTGGAGTGTGACCGGGTCTGGAATCAATGGCAGAGGAGAGGGGGAAGATACGAGCGGGGATGGGGTTTAGAGTAGGGTTAGGGATTTGATTTGGGTTGTATCGTGTCGGGGTTGTCCGACACGACGGAGATGGAATTGTATATGTAAAACTATGGAATAGTAATTTGGATGGACACAGACACGATGCACGTAGATTTATGGAGAAAATTTACGAAGATGAATTGTGAAAAAATAATGGAGGAGTACCTGCCTAGTTATAGGATGTGAAATTCCCATTTGGATAGGATTAGGAATATTTAAAATCCAATTAGATAATTCTCTACTTAATTTAAAACCAAATCCAAATCTAAATACAAATCTAATTTAAATCAAATTAAATTTTGTTTAAAATCGAATAGGATAAATCAAATTTTTAAATATTTAACTATTTAAATAATTCCAAAAATCAAATCAAGATTTAAATGGCCACAATAACTTCCAAATATATTTTTTAAAATACCAATAATAATAATTTCAAAAATAATAAATATTTTTAAATATCTTTTTGAATAATAAAATATTAATATTAATAATCTCGAAAATTATATTTTTATTTAAAATAGACTAATAAATAATTACGAAATATGTATGCACGAATAATGCATACATGATTATGCTTTTCCTAGTATACAATAAAATATTATTTATGATTAATAACTGCTAAAATCAAAAGATCTTTTATAGGAAGAATAATAAATTTATAATATTTTGAGAGTGTATAATAAAATAGAAAAAATGTTTTTATAAAATATGTACGCTCGCACATATTCGTACTTGACGAGCAACTACGAAAAATAAAGTTCGTGCGCGACGTACAATACGACTATGCAATGTACAATACAAAATTTTAAATCGGTACCAAATTTTAATAATGATAAAAAATAGTAGAAATTTAGGGGTTTTACATCCTACCAACTTAAAAGAATTTCGTCCTCGAAATTAAGAATTAGTAGGGGTTAGAGGACACAAGGGGGTATCAATGGGGATCCAACGATGACAATGTTTTCACAAAATTATGTCGTAAGAAATTGCGATCTAGATCATAGAAAAAAAACAATACGGTATGATCATAATCGATATGGAGGCTTAGAGGAAGTTTTAGTATAATGCCTTCGTCATTCTAAAATAGGTGAAGGCGAAAGCAATAAGGAGTTCAAAAGACGATATTTATCGAGTACGAATACGTGGTTTCATGGACGACCGAAAAATTCCAAAAGGAGTTGTCAAGGCTGTCGCGGATGGAACTCTAAAGGACAAGTTTAGCTATATCCCCATCCACGTAGAACGATAGATAAAAGCGAACCAAAGTGCACTCGGTTGATCAGGCCATCATGCACCGGTTCTGATTAGACAATATGTTAGTGGACATGCCCAAATAACATATGTCTTGAAACAAGCTTGATAAAAGAATTGAGCTTGCAAAAATTAGGCTACATTAGCATCATTAGTCTAGATAGTAAAATATAGGCACGATGGTAGATGAAATAAAAAAAATACATATGAATAGTCTAAGAGTCATAATAATCTAAGTCTTGTTTATTCCTATACAATCATTATACGGTTTTATTGACCAAGGCTTGGTTGACCAAATGGGTTAAATCCTTCTAGTCCCTATAGTCTATATAATTCTATTTGTATTCCCTTAATGGTCAATGGTGGATCAGGTCGTGGGGTATTCTACCCAACTTAAAGAATTAAGCTAAGGGTGTTTGGGACATCTAACTAGTAGGGTCAATCTAGCAGGCACGAAGAAAAATAAGAATAATAATAAAAGGAATCAAGCAAGATGCAATTGATGAGTCAAACGGTAGATAAAATCAAGGAAGGAGGTCAAGTATGTGGATGAGATCCTAGACTTCTACTCCTATACGCAGGCTTGCTTGGTACGGTAAATTAACCAAACAATTTATCTTGACCTGCATGGGCCACCACAAAAACATGTAACGCCCAGTCCCAAAATACATAGGACCAAGTACGTAAACATGCCAGCTGTATACATATAAGTACAGGACCTTATATGTATACATAAGCTGTAAAATATAGTAATCCAAGACAAACTAAATCTCATCCACATAAAAAATAATAATATAAGAATCAACTTAATATTTATGATACAATCGTTGGGCGGAGACAAAGTCCACTACCAACTATCTCAATAAAAAAATATACAAGAAATCGATCGCTAAAATAGCAAGACGAACCAAGCGCAATTGTCTTCGAAGGAATGGAGAGAATCACGCTCGGCTAGGATACCTGCGGAAAACATGAACACACACCTAGGGAAAAACTAGGTCCTCAAACGGACGTAGCAAGATACAGGAAGAACAAGCTAATATGAACTGTCAGAATAATAAAATATATATAAAAGACTATCCTAGACACAAATATGCAAAGGAGATTCTAACCGCCTAATGTGCAATTTAGAGGACAACTTTCATGCGCATGGGTGGGATTTTAGGCTATGTGTACGTAACTGGCATCCAGTGATCCGTATCCGTCCATAACGTCCAAAATGTCAGAGGGCATCTGTAAATAAATTGCCACAGTTCCATCCGGAGATTGTGATTTACCTGTTTGGATTCCCATACGCACTAGCGACTGTCCTCCCCAATATTTCCTATACTGACCAAGTCATGTCCATGACCCGCCCAGTTTTGTAACTGCTCGAGTCTCTATACCTTAATCGTAGCAGTTACGATCTATCCGTCATACGACAATAAAGATGGCCAGTCCATAAGTCATGCCCCTAACAAATATCTCAAACCGTGTAGTGTAGGTGTCATGGCCAAAGGAGATATAAGAATATCCTCCAACAAGAAGGTAGTCCGCTAACACTAAGTCATCATGCAAAAATAAAATAACGACTAATAAAGTCGCTTGCACCCAAGTGTGGCTTGGACGCGCAGTTTATAACAAAGAAACTAACAATATGAACAAAATAAATAATACAGAAAATAAATAATTGACAGTTAATTAGCAAGGTATACTTGCCTATGGGTCGCCTGGTGTACTGCGATGATCGATGTGGCATAAAGTTTGACTTCGGTGTTACAACTACGCAAGGTGACTTCTGCTGACGGTACGGACGGCTCCATCGGGTCCGAGATGGTCAAATTAGTTAGTGTGGACATAAGGTAGTCTAGAATTGGTGAGGGATTGGGAGTAATGGGCTTAGTCGCGGACAAAAGAATAATCGAAAGAAAATTTTGATAAAATATATAAATTTTAGAAAAATATTTATAATACTTTTCAAAAAAATATTACACTAGTCGAAATAAGTTTTAGGTAAATACTTTTAAAATAGAAATCACTTTAGGCTAAAACCCTAAGTTTGTAAAAATGAATTTATAGGTAGAAAACTATATTTGAAATTCAATTATAAATAAAAACTATATTTAAAATCACTTATAAGTAAAACTATATATTTCTTGTATTCAAAATACTAAGTAATTACTTGAAAATATAGGAAAACAATTTTTATGATAAAAACTAACTTTTATCGAATATAACTTTTAGACTAAAAGAAAACATAACAATATAAGATAATATAGCAATATTTTAGGGCTTATAAACCCAATTTGAAAATAATATAGGACTATGCCTAATACATTTTTTTTGACCAAATTAATTTAGAAATATTACCATATATTTATTTAACAATAATAATAATAATAATAAATAATAACTAACAAAAACGTGCAACAAAACAAAGAGAAAAGAAAGATATCAAACAATAACAACAACATTACACACAAAATAATGTGTGAACAGCAGCACTTGCTGCTCTGTTCAAAAGGGGGAAAAAGGGAAAGTTAAGAGAGAGAAGCGACGGATAGAGAGCGGAGAGGAGAGCTGGACGGAGAGGAAGGGTGGCTCGGGAGAGGAGCGAGAGGGAAGAGAGGGAGAGAGGCGGAAGGGAGAAGGAGGCGGAGAGCGAGGGAGTGAGGAGATCGAGAGGGAGAGGGAAAATGGGGAAGCGGAGGTGGCGGTCGGCCGGTCGCAGGCGAGGAGCGGTCGCGGTCGGGCTCAGCAGAGCGCGGCGTTGCCGGAGGCGCACGGGGGAGGGTTCGACCGGAGCTCGCGTGGTGCCGGCGTGTTAGGCACGACGGGGGCTCGCGTGGTGCTCCGGGCGGGGCGACCGCTGGCCAAGGCGGAGCTGCGGGAGAGGTGGTCGACGGTTTCGTGGTGAAGGCGGAGGGAAGCGGCGGATCCGGCTAGGGCTGCGTGAGGAGGGTTGTTTGGAAGAGGGGTTTCGGGTGAGGCGCACACCAGCGCTGCGGCGGAGACCGGCCGGAGGCACGGAAGATGGACGGGAGATCAGACGGGCTCGGCGGAGGTCAGACAATGGCGGCGGTGGTTTTGAAGAGGGTTTGGAGGAGGCGGCGCACGGGAGCGGAGCGGGCGGTGGCGCGGACGCTGGAGAAACATGGGGCTTGGGCATGTTCGGTCGGCGGAGAATTGACGGTGAGTCTAGAGTTAGGGTTTTTTCTTTCTTTCTCTCTTTTTTTGGTTGTGGATGACGGCTGCGGTGGCCGCCGTGGTTGGTGGTGATGGGGTTTTGTGGTCGACGAGCCTGGGGGAAATGGCGGGGTGGTTGATGGTTAGGACTTTACTGTGGGCGAGGCTGTGGGATGATGTCGAGGATGGCAGTGTTGGTCTTGGTGGCAGCGGTGGTGTGCAATAATGGCCGTCGACAACGGTGGCGGTAGTGGTTGTGGAGTTTCTGGAGTGTGACCGGGTCTGGATCAATGGCAGCGGAGAGGGGGAAGATACGAGCGGGATGGGGTTTAGAGTAGGGTTAGGGATTTGATTTGGGTTGTATCGTGTCGGGGTTGTCCGACACGACAGAGATGGAATTGTATATGTAAAACTATGGAATAATAATTTGGATGGACACAGACACGATGCACGTAGATTTATGGAGAAAATTTACGAAGATGAATTGTGAAAAAATAATGGAGGAGTACCTGCCTATTTATAGGATGTAGAATTCCCATTTGGATAGGATTAGGAATATTTAAAATCCAATTAGATAATTCTCTACTTAATTTAAAACCAAATCCAAATCTAAATACAAATCTAATTTAAATCAAATTAAATTTTTGTTTAAAATCGAATAGGAAATCAAAATTTAAATATTTAACTATTTAAATAATTCCAAAAATCAAATCAAGATTTAAATGGCAACAATAACTTCCAAATATATTTTTCAAAATACCAATAATAATAATTTCAAAAATAATAAATATTTTTAATATCTTTTTGAATAATAAAATATTAATATTAATAAATCTCAAAATTATATTTTTATTTAAAATAGACTAATAAATAATTACGAAATATATGTATACGAATAATGCATACATGATTATGCTTTTCCTAGTATACAATAAAATATTATTTATGATTAATAACTGCTAAAATCAAAGATCTTTTATAGGAAGAATAATAAATTTATAATATTTTGAGAGTGTATAATAAAATGGAAAAAAAGTTTTTATAAAATATGTACGCTCGCACATATTCGTACTCGACGAGCAACTAAGAAAAATAAAATTTTGTGCGCGACGTACAATACGACTATGCAATGTACAATACAAAATTTTAAATCGGTACCAAATTTTAATAATGATAAAAAATAGTAGAAATTTAGGGGTTTTACAATATGTATGACTGCAAGTTTTCTCATGCTGGATTACCAAAACTGTTAGTTTTCTCTATTTGGTTATGGTTATGTTGTGTGTTTGCTCTCTTCACTTTATCTTTTTTATCCCATTACGGGGGAGCTATGCACTATTTTCTAAATGACAAAGGGGGAGAAAAATAGCATACTATGTGATATTTGATGTGATATTATATATGCATTGTATCTGTCTGTTTGTTGTGCTTGGACAAATCCTTTATGATGGAAATATTCATTTGCAGGGGAGCCATTTCATACGTACAAAAGCTCCTCTCCTTCAATATGTGTCTGGGTATACAAATATTATTTTGTCAATTATCAAAATGGAAGAGATTGTTGGCCCAAACTGGATCACAATCAACCTGATTTAGATAATAACAACTGATATCTGATATAATCCAATACGACACATCAAGTCCAAGACAAACATCATCTATGATATAATACAATGCATCAAGTTCAAGACATATATCGTCTAAAAGCTGTTGCATTGCATTACAAATGTATTTATACTCAGTTTGTAATTATTTAATTTATTGAGTCTAGAAAAATATGTACATTGAGTCGCACTGTGTCATCTCAACCCTAGACATATCTTTCCAAACTCCACCATACAAATAGACCAATTCATGAACCAAACCAAACCACCCTCACCCATATAGGGCTTCTGGTCTGAGGCAGACCGAACTCGGGCCGAACTCTGCCTAAGGCAGAACTCGGGTCGAACTCGGCCTCTTAAATCAGCAACCTGAATTTTAGGAACACCTTGCTACGAGCTGTCCAACGTTCAAATTTTTGAATATTTGGGATAGAACTCTGGCCAAACTCTGCCCCCTTCCTAATATAAATAGAGCTTGATTCCTCTCATTTCAAATCATCTCTCACTCTCAAGCTTTCAATCTTTTATTCCTTATATGCTCTAAGCCTTACTCTTCCAAATCCTCTAGCCACAAAACTTCCTAAGCCCCAAGGTGCTCAGTGTGATTCAGCTAGAATTTTGGGCAAGAGTGAAAAGAAGTCACTTGAAAAATTCCAAGTTTGCATCTGCGAAGTCAAAGTAGTCGAGCACTTCAAAGGCTCGTGTCTGTAAGAAGTTGGCATGCTCTTCGGACTAAAGGCACGTGTGTACCCTATTTCCAAATAGTAGATTTAACTCCAAATAAGAGTTCTCGGGCCTGGACTAGTCCTTCATGAGAGAAACCATGATATACGATGTGTTGCGTTTGCTCTTCTAAACTCTTTTAATTTCCGCATTATTACTCTGATTATATACTCCCTTAATAGTTGTCTTCTGGACTTAGTATAGAGTTATTTTTAATTGGTCATTATAGACACAGACTCTATTTACCCCCTCTAGAGTTGCCTACACGCTACTTCATATGTATCAAGTCGTACTTATTACTTGGCCATGATTGATATAATAGTCCATTCATGTCTTGTCTACTATTGTCTTGTTCTAGCTTGTTATTTTACTAGATTCTCGTACACATTACTATTCTTGTTCACATGTCTGATTTTACTACTTACCTCACATGCTCGCTTTATTACATACTTTCTTGCTCAGTTTCACCTTACATGTTTATATGTTATTTTCTTACATGTTTTCAGTTTCCTTTGTATATACTATGGTTCCATTTACACTATTTATGTCTCGTTTACTGCTTTACTTTAGTGTTATTATGATTGCATTGGTTTTAGTACCTAGTTTGGCTTCCTTTGTGGTACTTGCTATCTGGGGCCTGATCCCATTGGTTTTGTTTGGCCAGATCTGGTAGAGATGCCCGAGGATCTTTCGTACCGTCCACTCGATGGTGACTACCTGGAGGACCAGAGTACATGAGTGGGTTTCTTTTATTTTACGCCCACTAGTTTTTATACATATTCTTTTGAGGCTTTTTTACCATCAACCACTTGTTTAGCTCGTGTTTGGATTTGACATTTAACCTACGGGTTTAGACTTGATTTGCATATTCTAGACTCTAACTTATCATGTATGACTATTACTCTTGCTAGTTCTTATTGTATTACTATATTCATGATCATTGATATATGATAGTTTCAGACGCATTACTGTTTTATATTCCAGATGATCATACTTCTTGTACATTGTTTACTACCTGCGATTGAGATACCTAGGATTCTTGACCTAGGATTTCCTGTTGGATTGTAGTAGCGAACCCTATTTATATAGCTTATACATTATTTTGGAGTACTACTGGAGTACTTTGGTATATGTAGCTGGCCTGGTCCATCCCTACTTGCCAGTATTCTGGTTATAGGACGTGACAATCAACAAATATAATATCGATGGACCTGGACAAAGTTCCTTCGAGTCATAATTAGCCAATATAGTATTGATGGACTAGAGAATCAAATAAAACCCTAATTTTGGGGACAGATTTGGAGATATTAATTTTTCCCTAATTTTTGGAGGGAAATAAGAGGATGGGAATACCTGGTCGAGAGGGGCAGCAGGGTCGAAAGGGGATACATGTGTCAGAGACAACGATGAGTTTAAAGACAACGTCTAGAGATCATCGAAGATATCTAAAGGTCGGACTATAATGGTTGTGTCACGTCTTGCTCTCAAATATTCGAATGAGTATGAATACGTCCAACCTACACCATGGTATCTGTTGTCATGCCCGATTCCATTAGAACTGATCGTCCTCGCTAGGGCGTGGTGCCATACGAGCCTAGGTTGCGCTCGTAAGGCAATTTTTATAATGACTGATTATAACAGCTTGCAACAGGATCGTCGCACAGAAGTCCCAAGCAGAAAAGTTGAATAACATAAAGACATGTACAAAATGATACTCTTTATTGATATTGAAATAAGAATACAAGGGCGTGAAGCCAAGATTACATGTCACTCAAGCTCACTTTCTCTCTTGATACAAACACTCAGCTCTCTCTCTCTCTCAATTACAATCGCTCATGTCCGAAGGCTTACTGTAGGAGCGTAAAAAGTGCTTCACAGAATGAGTCAAAGTGATAGATCATTCTACTCAAATTGATCTACTTTACGTCGCAGGGAGGTTAAATACTTTGCCCAAGACAAGGCTAATCGCTTTTACGCCCAAAGCAGTCAGGGTCAAGACAATGGTTTTATGCCAAAGATATGCTAACCCTCCTTTTACGCTGGACAAAGCTGTCAAAGTCTCGCATTTAATGCAAAGTCTGACATGAAGATATTGATGATGGCATATACCAGATTTCGAAGGGATTTTTTATACAGAGACCAATGTTGTCATTTAGTATGTGGACTGAGCTACTTTACGCTCACACTATGGCTTCTTTTACACGGAGATTATATGAGTTTTTACGCTCGAAAGTCGACGTGTACGTAAAGTCTATTTGGGCTACTTTACGCTCAAGGTTATTTAATAACCACTTTACGCAGGAAATCTATGACAGGGCTGTTTTACGCCTAGTCCACTACTTTACGCTCAGAGTACATTGGGGTTGTTTTACGTCCTATTCTTCTTCATCAGTTGAGAACGTGTTCTGTCTACATGGTTTCATGCCACACATCTCGAAGAACGTGTGTACGTGCATCCTATTCTTATTGAAATGATGGGACACGTGTCAATATATACAGAGAATGACTTCGGTCGTGGGTGGCAGTTGTTAGCGTAAAGACAGAACTTTTGCTGAGTTTTTACGCACAAGAGCCCAAGTCTATAAATAGACTTATTTTCTCATATAACACACACAGAGACAGGAGAAAAGACAGAGAGATTAGAACCCAGAGATTTTGATTCTCTAGAGCATTCTTCTTCAACCTTTCTTTCAGAACAGAGTGAAGCAAAGCAGGAAAGCATTCGGCCTCGCCATCAGTGCCAAGTGCGTCGATACCTTTCTGGTGACTTAGTTCTTCCAAGTTGTTCATCTTCAAGCAGCGATCTTCATCATCATCGTATGGTCCAAGGAACAAAGTGATCATTTACAGATCAGACTTCTAACAATACTTTCCCAGAATCAAATTTGTACTTCTTGTACTTTTTCTATTTTATTTTCAAAAGCCAATTCTCAAGGCATTTTTGTTAAGTAAAACACTTACAACTTTATGGGTGCTTCAGAAGGTGATGTCCATACATTACGTTGTATAGGTGAAGACTTCTATGCGGCCACATGCCTTGAAACACCAAGTAACTCCATGCCTTTGTGCATCCAAGCAAGCAGGTACCTGTCACCTGTGCATAAAAACTGGTAGGATGTCAGTACACAACCGTACTATGAGTGAGCTCCTCACCCATCCATACAAAACCAACACATTAATTTTTGTGAGTTCAACTTATTCTTTGTGGCCTTTCTATTCTTGCCTTAGGATCAGTTTTAGGACATAGACTCCTGGCCTATTTTGTGATGCAATGACACAATCGTACCATGAAACTCCTTTGTGATTCTATGTCGAGGTCATGCCTCGCAACTCAGTGGTCGTGCCACAAACGCAGTCATGCAACAACATTGAGATCGTGTCTCGAACTTAGTATGACTTAACCATACCTTGCCATACGTCCTTTTCTATTCAACTCAAATGACTCAATCCCATACTTATGCAATTCTGTGTTAACGACTCAAGACACGACACCACTCGTGTCGAAGCACGTGTTTCGTATCTCCTTATAGCCAAATCTTAGGCTACATAATCGTGTCACATAATGTGCACACCTTTCTTGACTCATTTGTGTCGTGCTTACATGTCTTATGACCCAATCGACATCGTGCATCGGATTACTGCTCAGTACACAAACTCATCTATATGAAAGATCACGACACCCAGGCCTATCTGGACTTTGTAGTCTGGTGTAGACAAGGCCATCCGACGCAGGTAGTGAACCCCGTCGAAAGCCTTGAATACATGAGCGGTACAATCCAGCTCAACTACCTTGCTTTCCTCCTAGGCCGAAACGGTCCTGTAGCTCTAGGCTTCCAAATCGAGGATGTAAAATCTTGTCGAGAAGTTGTGTATTGATCATGCAATTGTGCCTATCTAATTCACCATATGACTCAACCCAGTGTTCTTCCTTGCTCATAAACCATACTTTATATACTTCATTGGAGACTCCCAAACGAGGGACCGCCTCAGCGACAAACGGTCGTATGAACATTCAATGTTACCATACTCTTTTTCTGACTCAACTCAGACACAAGTATTTTGATAGCCCTCCTGCTCAACTTGAATAAGTCGTGTTCCTTTGAAGTGCCCCATAACTGTGTCATACTCTACGATGGACCTTGAAACCATACGAACATGCACGTGTGTAGGAGCATAAAAAGAACTTCATAGACCAAGTCAAAGAAGTTGAGAACTTTACGCAATTCAAATTGAGTCAAACTTAGACTTTACGCGGAGATCAAACAAAGTACAACTCTACGCGAGCAACTTTACGCGAGAGCTATTCACTGAGCTTTTACGCGAGGGACAGGCTGTCAAATCATCGTATTTAATGCGCGTGATACTGATTCTGACATAATTATTTTCTGACAGCAGGATTGCACATAAGCTAAGAGGATTTGATTTACACCAAACCCAACTGTCGTTTAGTGTGCAGATGGGCTACTTTATGCTCAAGAGATTGCTTCTTTTATGCACGAAAGCTATTCGAGCTTTTTACGCTCAAGGCTATTGTGCGCGTAAAGTTTATTTGAGCTAATTTTACGCTCAAGGCTATTTTCAGCCACTTTACGCGGGAAGTTTATTTTAGGCTATTTTACGCCCAGTCTGCTACTTTACGCAGGAAATATATTTTGGGTCATTTTTACGCCCGATCTTTTTTGGCTACATGAGAACGTGATCTACTTACGTGGCTTTCATGCCTCATTTATTGAGGAACGTGTGTACGTGCTCTCCTCATTTTGTTGAAGTAGTGGGACACGTGTCACCATGCGTAGAGATCAAAACTCTTCGTGGGACACGTGTCGTCATACGTAAAGGTTGATTCTCATCATGGGTGACAGTTACCAACTTTGTTGCTTTTTACGCACAAAGGATATAGTCTATAAATAGACTTATTTTTAAACATCAAATCATCAAGAGATCAGAAGAGATATAGGAGAGGAGATTGTGAGAAAACTCATACGTTCAGAGTGATATTCCCAGAAGCATTTCTTCAACTATTTCTCAAAAACAGGGTGAAGCAAAGCAGGAAAGCATTCGACTGTGCCATCAGTGCCGTTGCTCGATACCTTTCCGGTGACTTAGTTCTTCCGATTGTTCGTCTTCTTCAAGCAGTTTTCTTCATCATCATCGTATGGTCCAAGGAACAAATGATCGCTCTCAGATCAAACTTCCATAGCAATACTTCCCAGAATAATTTGTACTTTTATACTTTTCTTGTTTTCTTTCAAAAGCCAATTTTTAGGCATTTTGTTAAGTGAAACAAAATGGCGACTCTGCTGGGGACGACCTTCTCCTCTGACGAGAAGGAAATTGCTCAATATGATGATGTGTCAGTCAGATCGACAAAGAAGACTCTGGTTGTTTACTTCGACTAGACTGGTTACAAAGAAATGCTCCGAACTGGGGGTAGTACTTGCTGCTCCAATGTTCAGAAATCGAAAGGCGCAAAAAGTTTGGATTCCTAAGTCTAAAGTATCCTCGGATCTCCTGCTGTCTCTAAAGGCAAAGGAATCCTTCCTACTCCTGTTGTGGAGGCCCCCGTCGAGACGGGCAGTATCTACTTCAGTGATACCCTGGGCGTAAAAATTAGTCTCCGTCGGTGACGTGGTAGACTCTCAAGTTTTACGCTCTGCGTGTAAAAATCAAGTTTTACGCACTTCGCATAAAAATCAAGTTTTACGCTTTGCAGGTAAAAGCCAGTCTCCCATCTGTGACGTGGCAGATACTTATGTTTTGCGCTCTACACGTAAAGGTAAATCTTCTGTCGGTGACAGCTAGATAAAGTTCACCATGATGCCTTTGCATCTAAAATGAATTACCTGTACGCATGCAGCGTAAAAATATGAATTCTATTATTGGTAAAACTTCAGTTTTTTACCAAAAACCTTCTTACACTGCTTTACGCAATATACCAAACCTTCAAATTACGCGTAATGCTGGAATCCTTTGTGCACAAAAATTGCAAGATTTACGCATGCAACTCTAGCGCGTAAAAATGCCCACTTTGGTTCTGCTAATGCAGCCAGTAATCTTCTTTATACATAAGGGACTAAACGTTTCTCTGTCCCAAATATAATAAAGAAGACTACTTCTTCCACTCCTTCTGATTTACGCGAGTTGCTTGTACAAAAGCGTAAAGACAGAAAATCTCATGTGACACTCCCCAAAGAAAATCACCATTGCGAGTGTCACCAGATTGTAATCAAGTATTGCTGTTCGGCTTCTAAATGGTCAGTCTGTGACCGACTAAGCTACAATGTGCCTCAGCAATCAGTTGATGACCAAGAACAAGAGTTGTCATATGCATCAGTCAATATGACATCTCATACCAATAGAGGACGACGCCCAAGGCACAATTCGTCCCAAACTCCTGGTCAACAACAGTTCAACTGACTTCTTGATTCCTTTGAAGGTGTATATAGCATACCCGGTTGTGAAGTCAAAGACAATTGCGATCTTCAGATTCTGAAGCTGGGGGTACCCAGTCTTTGGAGTCCGAAACTGATAGTGTTGATTCATACCTCTATACTAATCCTTCTGTATGTTCAAGGGAGGTTGAATCTTATGCTATCGGAGATGAACCGGAGACGTCAAATGCTAATACAGAACAACGTCTCTCTGCGGTTGAACAGTCGCTGAAGGATATGCTTACTATGATGCAAAGTATGCATCAAATAATAATGACTCAGCAAACTGCTCAGCCAGCAGTAGTAACACCAGTGCAGGTAGCAGCACAACTCAAGATAGTCAAGGGGTTGATATACCTTTGAATAATCTTAGTCAAGAGCCTGCTGTCAATCAAAATTCTGCATCTCCAGATCCTTTCATTCCAGAAGATGTACCACCTCCGGTGGAGGTTACGGTACATCAGCGACTATTCAATCAAATATGCTTCATCAAAATAGTGAAGCTATTCAAGCAGTACGTGAACTAAAAGCACAGTTTGAAGTTCTGAAGCACAAGGACCAGCTCCAGAGGTTAGGGATTAAGCAACCTTCCTCCTCATTGGAATGATGTACCCTTTCCTCCAAAATTCAAGCCACAATCGATGGTGTTATTTGTTGGAAAGGCTTCTCCCAGTCAATATATTATTATTTTGATATTATGACTGTGCATCTGCAGAAGAATGATGCTCTTCTCACCGAGTTTTTATCGGATGTTTGACGGGTTCAGCTTATGACTGGTATGTTAGTCTACCCAACAATTGCATATCGTCTTTTGACGAATTTAAAGCAATGTTCCTCTCCCACTTCTATGAGGGAGGAATGGACATAAATATGTCCTCCCTAATAGAAATCAAACAAATGAGAAGGAAGATACTCGGACGTTCATCGAACATTTCGACAGGCAACTTTAAAGATGCCTCCTGGTATGCCAGATTCAGCATTGATTGATACATGCAAAATGAATATGCGACCAACTATTGCTGTTTTCACGGGCTCTCAATTCACAGATTAGGCCTCGTTCATTATAGCAGCAGTTTCAGCCGAGACCAATGGTAGGTTGGCTCGTGAACACGGGATGATTTTTGCTTCAGAAGACAAAGGAAAGAAAGGCTCTTCTGGTAATAATTTCGGCAATTGTAATAGAAAAGGAAAGAAACCCTAGTGGTTAATCTTTTAAAATCCAAAACGATGCCAAATAATCAGGAGTCTTCCAAACAAAGAAGAATACTCTTTTGATGACAGTAATATTCCAGGGATATTCCAATATCTTGTAAAGAGTGGCAAACTCCAGATTCCAGAGCCAAAAAGGCCTAATGAGGTAAATCTGACTGACAATCCCAAATATTGTATCTATCATAGATACATAAATATCCTACCAAAGCTTGCTATGTCTTAAAGAAGAAAATCCAAGAGTTGATAAATGCTAATGCCATCGCTTTAACCATTGATGAGCATACAGTTACAACTAATATAGTTTCTCTTCAATTTGGAGGTTTTCCTCCACAACAAGTTCCAGATGGAATTGTCCCTATTCCTAAGGCAACTATGAAGATTGTGAATCTGCCTGTTCGAGAGCAAAACGAAGGATTGTTGCCTCTCACATTAGAAAATGGTGAAATCATGTGGGTACATCATAATTTAGTACCTGAAATGGAAGATGAAAATAAAACTTTAAAATCCAAAAAAGGTCGAAAAGTTAGAAACTGTAATATGATTTCTCATGTTCTTACTCCAGATCATGATGAATTAGATCATCTTTGGGACGACATTCCTTTGGAGAATAGACTGAGGGGTTTGAATATATGCCCTCCAAGTTCGGATCCTCCTACCAAACTTAAACTTACTATTAGCAGTGGTTAGCTATGAATAGTGTCCCCTTATACAGGATACCACAAGTCTTTGCTGCTTATGAGAAAGCACCTATAGGGATTTTTCCTCCTATCCCGAATCCTCCTTCTTCTGTGGCTACAGAGGTTTCTATTCCTCCTTCTCCTATGGCCACACAAGTCTCTATTCCTTCTTCCTCTGTTGAGTCATCTATTGAAAGTCCGCTACCTATACACATGTATAGTCAACAATCAGTCTATCTCATGAAGAAGATGGGCTATGACTTTCAAAAGACGGAAGGTTTGAACTATGATAAAGGAATGCGACTTCCTTTACAATTTAAAGTCAAAAATCTACTGTGGGATTGGGATTTGAAGTCCCTCATAAAAATTCTTGCAAGAAGAAGACTAAGGAAAGAAGAACAAAACATGTAATATGGTACTTCATTCTCCTGAGTCTGAAGAAGAAACCTTTGCTGGTACGAGATCTGGGAAAGAGTACCACAAAGATTATAAGGGAACTTCTAAAGAAGTAGAGGACGTTGCTGAAACACTACCAGTTCAACCGTCTCCTTCTGCTGAAGCAAGACCTTCTAAACCATCTATGGTTGAGAAAGAAAAACAGAAAGTAGTACGCTTTGACGTCCCATTGAAGTCTGCTTCAAATCAAGGGGTGGTGATGAAGCCCTACAAATTTGATATTCTAGCCCAGTTAGCTAATACTCCGGCTAGACTCTCATTTTTGAGTTGCTTCGCCTTTCTAAAGAAAGTCGTGAAACTTTGAGTGAAGCTTTGCTACAAGCAGACTCATGCTTAGCTCAACTCAAGACTCCTAACAATATAACGGTGTCGTGTCCATAATGTCATAGTATGATGGAAGCAATTTCTAATATTACCTTCATACAAGAATATGCTGCTGAAGCATAATAAGCACGACAGGCCTCTGTGCTACACATGGTATATTGAATCTACTGAATTGACAGGATTTACATCGATCCTGGGTCTTCTATTAGCATAATTCTTCAGAGTATGCTACGACCTTTGAGGATTCCTACTAGTGATTTGACTTAACTAGTACTATAATAGTTGGTTTCAACTCTGGAAAGAGTAAACCACTGGGGAAGATTCGTTTGAAGATTCAAATCAGTGATCTTCGAACTATGACAACCTTTTATGTTATCAACTCAGATGTATCTTACAACATCCTCCTTGGAAGACCGTGGATACATGAGCATAACATTATGCCTTCAACTCTCCACCAATGCTTCAAGTACGTCGATTCTCAAAGGGTTGTAAAGACCAAATTTGTAGATATCAATCCTTTTAAGGGTGTTGAAGCCTATTTCTCTGACTCAATACTCTACAAACAGGAGCAGGTGAAAGAAATATCTGATATGGCTGAAGACCGGTCGCCTACAGAAGATCAATCTATCAATAAAGATCCTCCAGAAGATCAACCTTTGAAGATTAAAGTTAAGGGACGAATTCAATCCCAACCTGTCAATAATCAACCTCTGATGATCAAGGTTAAAGGAAGAACTCGAGCTTCGTCTGAGGAATCTGTGAAAATTACAGTCAAGAGCCAAGTTCAACCCTTTATGATCAAGGTCAAGGGACGTACTTCTCATACGAATGATCCAGAACCACCACTGATTATCAACCTTGACAAGCCTACGCAGAAGACGGATGACGGTCCGTTAATGATCAATCCAAAGCGTAGTAGTCAATTTATAAATGATGTAAATATTGATCATTCTGTATTTTTTAATATCAATAAAGATTTCCATTTGGAGTATATGGCTGTCAAATTTATTGAAAGAATGACTTTGTCTTCTGATGATCAAAGTCATCAATATAAAAATAACATAAATACAGAAGAAACCTTATACATTGACCATAAGAAAAATTCCTTTCCTCCTTATGTCGATGTTGGACCTTATGCTCAAAGGTTCCTAACATCTTCTCTATATCTTCTTTCCGTTGCCTCATCATCACAAGCTTGTGTAACTTATAGACATCACGAAGAATCTTATTTCGTGATTCCGTCTGATAAGAAAAATAAGCGCCAAATTGTGTTTGGTCTGGCTAGAAATATCCCTGTTATTCAGACAGATGATCTTAGAGATAAAGATAAAGAAAGAATCCGAATTGACAAATATAGTCAACAATCTCTTAAGATTATCCAGAATATGGAATATGATTTGAAGACTATGCAAGGTCTCAATCAAGGCAAACGTAGACGGTTACCATTATGTGGTGATCCATTTTACCAGAAAACTCGGCATGGGTTGGGATACGATCCGTCCCACATGTTTAATGAGGATATACAAGAAGAATTTTTTTTTCCAGTTCTTCACAATCCTCAGATTCGGAAGAAATCCAATTCATCGAATCGGATACACCCCACATGTGCAAAGAAGATATGGAAGAAGAATGTTCTTCCAGTTTTTTACAATCCTCATATTCTGGAGGAGACTATTATGATGAATCTGAGTGTGTATTCTCAGTTAACATGGTTCAAACTGATGGTGAATCTGAGCCGTTTGAAAATGACCCTTGGGCACAACAAATGGACACTCAGTGGGAGATTCATTTTGAACAGCGACAGCCACCTACAGAAGTTGAAATCGTCCAGATTGACGTCGAAGACGGAAGTACATCCAAGCCGATATTCATCAGTAAAATTTTTTCTGAAGATGAAAGGAAAGAGTTGATACAGCTGATTATAGAATATATTGATATCTTTGCATGGAGTTATGAGGA
Source organism: Iris pallida (assembly GCA_029216955.1). NCBI lineage: Eukaryota > Viridiplantae > Streptophyta > Magnoliopsida > Asparagales > Iridaceae > Iris > Iris pallida. The sequence goes on along the minus strand of JANAVB010004468.1, from coordinate 22,344 downwards.
TATGTCGGGTCTAGATCCTAAAGTAGCTACTCATAAACTCAATATTCTTCCTAATGCCAAGCCTATGAAACAATAGCAGAAGCATTTTCGACCAAATATGATGGATGCAATAGAAGCAGAAGTCAAAAAGCTGATCACATGTAGCTTTGTTCGTGAAGAACAACATCCAGATTGGGTTGCCAATATTGTTCCTGTTATGAAGAAGAATGGAAAAGTTCGAGTTTGCATAGATTTTCGAGATCTTAATGCAGCTTGTCCGTGTAGCCTCCCTTCCCGAAAATTTTCAAAATATTTTTATTATTTTATTTATTTGATTTAAATAGTGATTTTAAATTTATTTTATAATTAATTATTTAATTAATTATTACGGTAGATGATTTAGCCATGGTTGAGATTTGGAGTACAAGGTGACTAGGAATCATGGCACGGATAGTGCAGTGGCGTGCTTTGACAAGTGTTTAGCCATGGTAGGAGATGGCCGAGCCACAGTGATGTCCTAACTAGAAAAACCAGGCCAAGTTACGATTTAACCACTATAGATAATTAAATTATTATTTATTTATATTATTGGACTTTTAATTGACCTGATTGTACCGACTTAGCCCGAACTAGGCCCGAACCGAATCCAAACCTTTGTAGGTATGTAGTGAGACAGAAGACGACCATGTAGGCATATTTTATGTGTATACAAATATTTCTGAATTATTTTGGGTATAGATGTACTTTTAATTATTTGATATTTGTACAAAAAAATGGTATTTTATTATTAAATACTGTTTCACCATATTTGTACATTTTAGGATTATTAGAATGTGCATAGTGTGTATACACTATTATTGGTTTATTTAATTTCAGTATTATATTTTATATATTATTATTTTGTTATTGAGGTTATTATATATAATAATATTATTATTATTGGTTGTTTTTGTCAAAAATGTATAATATATATACTCATATTTATATTCCCTACTCTAGAAATAGATATTATTAGGTTTATTTAGGAATTATTAATGTATACAAATAGGTGTGTGCGTGTACGTATATACTTGTTAAATATTTCGTGATGCTAAAATTGATAATTATATATATATATATATATATATATAATATTATATATATATATAATATATATTATATTAAATATATACAAAAAAAATATATATATATGTGTTATGTGTTGTATTTGGTAAAGGGTCACTGAAATTATATGGACTACTAGGCAATTTATAAATAATTTTATTTACTATGGTTGTTATTTTTCTACTTAACTAATATTTTAGAAATATCTTAGTAGTCCTAGATATTGAGGTTTGGAATTTATTAGGACATATAATTATATATGCATATTTATATATATACTCCTAATATAGTAGAGAATAGGTGTGAACAGTACGTAGTACTGTTCATTATCATTTTCCAACAGGGTTTGAGCCGAGCCCCAGCCTTGGCAAAACAAACACAGAGAACGGAAGATTTGAAGGATTCAAATCTGAATCGATTTTAAACGATTTTCTCTCGAAGTAAATCCTATCTGATCCTAATTAGAATCTCTATTGATAAGATCAAAAACTAATTCAAATCGTGGGTTAAATCAAAGTTTAAATGGACTGGTATCGGAGAAGAAAAATTGGGTATACATAATCCATACTCGAAAAAAAGGAAAATTCTAAACCATACGATCACGCCCGCTGATTGGGCAACCCCCGACCCCGTATGCGCCATCTTCGTGCGCCACCGCGAGCCACCGCCGTCGGCCAGGCGCGGGAACCAGTCCGCGCGCGCACAGGCCTGGAACAGGGCAGTGGCACCAGCAGTCACACACAGCAGGGACAACAGTTGCAGGGCCAACTTCGTGACTACTTCCCCGCCTCCCCGTTTCACCGTTTCTCGATCCGTCTTCGCAGGTGTAATCCCTAACTATACGGTTTTTAACTCTATCAATTAGTGTTATTTAAAAGAGATTAAAAGCCCCAGGAAATTGATGTGAAGTTGACCAAAATCCTGTTCAAAAACAGGGCATTAGATAGTTGAAGTATTCATGTTTACGAACGAATCATCGTTAACCAAATAACCTTTTTGAAAATCCATTTAATGACAGTCCTAGACGACCTATAGAACATCATAACCCTTCTCATAGATTCAGATTTCAGTAAACAGATGAGAAGTTATTCGATTTCGAAGTTACCGAAAAACCTGTTTTAAAAATCATGAAAACGCTCCACACGACGTGCGTCACGCCAATCCGGATGACGTGGTTGCGTACCAAAAGGATCAAAAGCTGCGTAACAGCTTTATGGTCGTGTGGGCTTTGACGGAATTCAAATTGGTCGCGTGTGCGCGACGAATTTGATGCGTATTCGTCGAAATTTACCGTATCGTGCACTTTACAAATTCTCCAATTACTTTGTGCACACTTGTCAGATCGAGATGAAACTTACGCCAGCAGAACCGTGTCATTTTTTTGGTCCTGTACGCCAAGTTTGGTCCGATTCTGAGACAGTTGATAAAATCGTCGTTTTGCGGGCCCACGGTCCCACTCAACGGGCGATTTTGTGCACGGCCCGCCGGAATCCAACTCTGGACATACGATTGCGTTCGTATCGGAAAACCGAATCCGTAGACATATAGTTGATGACTTTAGAGACTGTTGACTCTGGCACACTTTTCGGTGCAAAGCGGGTCCAACGGCGGACATCATTTTTGCCCGAAATTACCGTTTTGCCCCTGTGTCCAGAATTGGACTTAAGGACAGGCAATCCTAGCTAATTTGACTATTTTGAGAACGTTGGTACTGTTTATTTCAGCATCCGGAGACTTCTGCATGTGTTGATTGATTGTGGCTCATTGAGTGGTATAGTGTTATTGGTTTCTCCAGCTAAGGACCTCAGGCAAGTGCACTTTCTGATTGCTTTCCGATTCATAGTAGTCTTTTCATTTCATGTCTATACATATATCTTGCTGCTTGTTGACACGCTCGTCACATGGAGTAGTCAGGAGGGGAAATATCTTAGTAGACATGTGGACTACCCAGAATTATTCCAGTGTCTTTCGTGAATGATAGCCGCTGCACACGACACGTGCAGTGAGCCTGATTTACCCCATAGCCGTTCACATGTCGAAACAGATATTTCACACCACCTAGATAGTTGTCTTTTATTAGTTTTTCCTTGTTTACTTCTCTATCGTGCTATGTCATCAGTTTTCTTACTAGCTTTCCTATTCCATATGCTATTTTCATGTCTTGTTAATTCTATTATGTTTTGCATTGCCGTCGGTTTGTGTACTTATTCTATTTCAGACTGGAAACCAATATTTTTCAGGTTTAGCTGCGATCACTGTTAGCATTGGGAAGGATTAGGTATGCTGAAGTCAAACCTAGAAATAGATAGCATTGTATCAATTTTATTAATTATAAAATCTTGTATTTTCTTTAATTGTAAATATTGTAATAAATGTAGAAACATGAATGAGCATCAAATGTGATTTTTGAGCATTTATTTCTTGCGGCTTGACAGCGTTCTACCGCCGACTCTGCGGCGTAGGCTGGCTTGGACACGTTTTGTATCCGAAAAGCGGGGTGCGGGTCGTGACAAGTTTTTGTGGTGGCCCATGCAGGTCAGATTTCGTAAAAGATTGCAAACTCGTGATGGTACTTAAGTTAGTCGTATCATTGCGAGCCTGCACCCAAGAAACGCTCATTCACAATTAGGATTAAAATAATAACTTGGACTAGGAGTCCCTTGTTCAAACTGACCGTTGGGTAGTTAAGGTTATTAAATAGGCCATACAATTTAGATAACTTGCTAGATCTCTATAGGTACACTGAAACTTTTGATATGACATTATGATCCAACGTGGATCCACTATTTACTGGTAAGTTAGGCTTTCCAATAATTAAGGCTTTAATCTTGATAAACTGTTCAATTTCTTTTGCTCTATTAGTTGTAAATCTTATATCATAAATTAGAACTGTTTATTTAAATTCTATTTTGCTGTGAGGACTTGAATCATAATTCATGATTTTGTTTTTCGTATGTGAATCTTGAGGTAGATTGATTTAAAGTGTTTCTCTTAATCATTTGTAATATTATGCGATAAATGTTAGGAGATTCTTATTTTTCCTGCCTTCAGTTATTTTCTTCCCAGTCAACCTTGTTACTTTATGGATTGAGACTCATAGGTAGATGTTTACGCTCTATCATAATCCACTAGCTTGAAACTCTAGCAACTCCTTGAAGTCCTTAGGAATATAGTTAGAGTAATTTAACGACTGCGATGGTTAGACAGCAGCGCACTGTCGTCAATTATTTGAGAGTGAATAATGTGGGTTCATCGCAACCAGCAGCGCACTGGCGAGGCACAACCCACATAATTGAAATCATCCCAAAGAACCATAGTCTATGGAACATTGCTAAAGTTATGTTCTCGTCGACCTCTTTAGATCTTAGATACCCTCGCCTATCATAATTGAATCATGGAACCAAGAGTTTATCGCTGCCTGAGTATACGGGCGAGACATAATTCTCGGTAAAGTAATTTCAGACATGACTACAAGTTTAGGATACTATAAAGGATAGGGACTGCCATGTATGACCCTAAGATCCAAAACCAATGCTAGTGGAAGTTCTGTAAGCTAGATAGCGTGTACTCGACCTAGCCTTCCGTGGTCTTTGTGACCTATTAACAAGGTAATTGACTGACACTAATAGGATTTGCCTAGAATATAGAATTTAGAGTTCCCTGACTCATTAGTCGACCAAGGCCTTAGGGATGGGAAGATTGTAGGAAGACTGTATAAGCAAGAACACCAGGTAAGGTTTTGATTCTCTCAAAACTCGAGCCAATTGTGCTTCATTTCAAAAATCTCGTATATTTATATTTTGACTCTCTTGACCAATGCTGCTATTACAGCCTAGTTTTGCAAGCCTACTCTTTTATCGAGCTTGATTCAAGACATATGTTATTGGGGACGCCCGCTAACATATTGTCGAATCAGAATCATTGTATTACGGTCTGATCAACCATGATGCATTTGGTTCGCTTTATTTAATTGTCCTACGTAGATTGAGATATAGATGTCTCTAGGATCTCATCTACGACTGCTTTGACAACTCCTCTTGAATTAAACATTCGCCCTTGAATCATGTAATTGTGTTCAGTGATATCTCTCTTGAACTCTTTATTGTTTTCGTCTTCACTGATTTGAAAGACGAAAACTCGTAATTGATAAATAGATACCTAGTATTCCCATGACTATAATAGTTGTATATGTAGGTGTAGCTACCAACGGCCAGCCAGGTGACTAGAACCTTGCCTTAAGTTACTCGCCCTCTCTGCGACCCTAAACCTGCTAATCTTGATCTTCTAGTCATTAGAGTCTAAGAATGATTAGGGTTTTACCCTCAATCAAATGCCAACCTAGGAGACTACCTATGCTCAGGAGACCAATTATTGAGAGCCTCTAACTATTGTTTAAAGCTTGCTTTAACTGGAACCCCTGCGACAATAGTTTGGAAGGCCCGACACATAGAAATTCACGACTCAGTTGTTAGAAATTCTTTTCATATGATGTGCCTTAGAGTTGGTTACCCCGTCGACAACTCATGTATACTGTGGATGAGTAGGTCATTCTATTTTATTGACCATGTATCATTGCACACGCACTCGTTTTCCATTTATTGAGAAACGACCCTTGACTTGACTTACATCTACCGTATCCCAATATGTCGTGCCTTATTCTTTATTAACAAGAGTTGAGGTACAATATTCGGACTTCGGAATTCTTCTAACCTCACCATTCCTAAACTCACATCCTAGCTTCTAAGGTGGGTAGACGGTAAGCCTTCTCAATCCTAGGATATACCAGGATTACCAATTGATTAGAATAATATCTATTAGCATGACAATTAGTGCCCCATGGACTCCCACTTTCCATTTAGATCATTTTGTGTCCCCGGCCGTGTCATTAATATTCGGAGCACGAGGCCAGCTGTTACCTTCCAACAAATTTTACATGTAAGATCTAGACGAGTCCACCTTCATTTAGGTATATCATGTACCACTCAAACCCGTCCCCTTGTACCCTATTCTTGTGGTACGACTTTCAGGACAAAAGGACTAGCTATAACCCTTACCACAATACCGACATAATTTCTGACTTTCACTAGAGCCTCAACCTTGACTAAGTACATTCGACCCAATATATGGTTGTGAGCTACTCGAAGCCCATTACGCACATGCTACTAGTGTGCCATCCAATTGAGGCCTCATGTGCTACTTAAATACAAAAGTCACTGAAGGCACATTTTGGGCTTGAGGGACCTAGCTAACCAACTGAACTGACAACTAGCTCAACCACTTGGAAGGAACCCTATTCTAGGATACCATAATCTAGTAGGAATAGTTCTATCATTGGGATCTTGTCTAGTCCATGTAGATTTAAATTCAAGATTCATCCAACCAACGAGTGATGTCCAAATAGAGAACCCATTAAGACTTCAATCTTAATTTCTCAAATTCCGTTCCATTTATGGATCCTTGTTGGAATTAAAATTTCGAGAACGAGACTTCTGTTTTACATGGATTACAAGACCCTCTGAGAAACTTAGCAAGTGACTGGACTAGAATAGCCAATCTAGTAAATAAGACAATAGTTCGTAAACTCTTTTTCTATCTGTATTATTAAGATACTTTTACCACCCTTGAAGCTTCATATCTGCTCTCGATTAATCTTCCTTACCTTCATGTCTTTCCTATTTTGGAGCGACGAATGGTCATGCTTATTAGAGTATCAACATTTCTTAGCCACCTGTGTAGGTTTGTTGCTTGTTAAAAATTCGAGTTGCTTGATAGATACGAGAGGATCATAGACACCATACGACTAGATAATTGCTGGTAGGATTGTTAGCACCAGTTAGAAGATTTTAAGATTTTAGTGTGAGGAGTAGTGTGACCAAAGGTGGGTAGAAGTCCTGGAGACTATTTGTCTAGGAGAAGAATACAAACTATTATTTTTTTGAGAAATTAAAAATTTGAGAAGAGTATGGTAATAGTGGATTTATTCCTTGACTTTTATTTTTAAATTTTAGGCATGGTTATGAGTTAAAATTTCGAGGACAAAATTATTTTTAAGGTGGATAGATTTGTTGCCTCCCTTCCAGAAATTTTTAAAATATTTTTATTATTTTATTTAATTGATTTAAATGGTGATTTTAAATTTATTTTATAATTAATTATTTAATTAATTATTAGGGTAGATGATTTAGCCATGGTTGAGATTTGGAGTACAAGGTGACTAGGAATCATGGCACGGATAGTGCAGTGGCGTGCTTTGACTAGTGTTTAGCCATGGTAGGGGAAGGTCGAGCCACAGTGATGTCCTAACTAGAAAAACCAGGCCAAGTTACGATTTAACCACTATAGATAATTAAATTATTATTTATTAATATTATTGGACTTTTAATTGACCTGGTTGTACCGACTTAGCCCGAACTGGGCCCGAACTAAATCCAAACCTTTGTAGGTATGTAGTGAGACCAAAGACGACCATGTAGCATATTTTATGTGTATACAAATATTTCTTGAATTATTTTGGGTATAGATGTACATTTTAATTATTTGAATATTTGTACAAAAAAATGGTATTTTATTATTAAATACTGTTTCACCATATTTGTACAATTTAGGATTATTAGAATGTGCATAGTGGTGTATACACTATTATTGGTTTATTTAATTTCAGTATTAATATTATTAATATTATTATTTTGTTATTGAGGTTATTATTATATAATAATAATATTATTATTATTGGTTGTTTTTGTCAAACAAATGTATAATATATATACTCATATTTATATTGGCCCTACTCTAGAAATAGATATTATTGAGGTTTATTTAGGAATTATTAATGTATACAAATAGGTGTGTGCGTGTACGTATATATACTTGTTAAATATTTCGTGATGCTAAAAATTGATATATATATATATATATATATATATATATAAAATATATATATATATATATATATATATATATATATATATATATATATATATATATATATATATATGTGCAAAAATATATATATATATATATATGTTTGTGTGTGTGTGTGTGTGTGTGTGTATTTGGTAAAGGGTCACTGAAATTATATGGACTACTAGGCAATTTATAAATAATTTTATTTACTAAGGTTGTTATTTTTCTACTAAATAATATTTTTGAAATATCTTAGTAGTCCTAGATATTGAGGTTTGGAATTTATTAGGACATATAATTATATATGCATATTTATATATATACTCCTAATATAGTAGAGAATAGGTGTGAACAGTACGTAGTACTGTTCATTATCATTTTCCAACAGGGTTTGAGCCGAGCCCCAGCCTTGGCAAAACAAACACAGAGAACGGGAGATTCGAAGGATTCAAATCTGAATCGATTTTAAACGATTTTCTCTCGAAGTAAATCCTATCTGATCCTAATTAGAATCTCCGTTGATAAGATCAAAAACTAATTCAAATCGTGGGTTAAATCAAAGTTTAAATGGACTGGTATCGGAGAAGAAAAACTGGGTATACATAATCCATACTCGAAAAAAGGAAAATTCTAAACCAAACGATCACGCCCGCTGATTGGGTAACCCCCGACCCCGTACGCGCCATCTCCGTGCGCCACCGCGAGCCGCCACCGCCGGCCAGGCGCGGGAACCAGTCCGCGCGCGCACAGGCCTGGAACAGGGCAGTAGCACCAGCAGTCGCACACAGCAGGGACAATAGTTGCAGGGGCAACTTCGTGACTACTTCCCCGCCTCCCCGCTTCACCGTTTCTCGATCCGTCTTCGCAGGTGTAATTCCTAACTATACGGTTTTTAACTCTATCAATTAGTGTTATTTAAAAGAGATTAAAAGCCCCAGGAAATTGATGTGAAGTTGACCAAAATCCTGTTCAAAAACAGGGCATTAGATAGTTGAAGTATTCATGTTTACGAACGAATCATCGTTAACCAAATAACCTTTTCGAAAATCCATTTAATGACAGTCCTAGATGACCTATAGGATATCATAACCCTTCTCGTAGATTCAGATTTCAGTAAACAGATGAGAAGTTATTCGATTTCGAAGTTACCGAAAAACCTGTTTTAAAAATCATGAAAACGCTCCACACGACGTGCGTCACGCCAATCCGGACGATGTGGTTGCGTACCAAAAGGATCAAAAGCTGCGTAACGGCTTTGTGGTCGTGTGGGCTTTGACGGAATTCAAATTGGTCGCGTGTGCGCGACGAATTTGATGCGTATCCGTCAAAATTTACCGTATCGTGCACTTTGCAAATTCTCTAATTACTTTGTGCACACTCGTCAGATCGAGACGAAACTTGCGCCAGCAGAACCGTGTCATTTTTTTGGACCTGTACGCCAAGTTTGGTCCGATTCTGAGACAGTTGATAAAATCGTCGTTTTGCGGGCCCACGGTCCCATTCAACGGGCGATTTTGTGCACGGCCCGCCGGAATCCAACTCTGGACATACGGTTGAGTTCGTATCGGAAAACCGAATCCGTAGACATATAGTTTGATGACTTTAGAGACCGTTGACTCTGGCACGCTTTTCGGTACAAAGCGGGTCCAACGGCGGACATCGTTTTTGCCCAAAATTACCGTTTTGCCCCTGTGTCCAGAATTGGACTTAAGGACAGGAAATCCTAGCTAATTTGACTATTCTGAGAACGTTGGTACTATTTATTTCAGCATCCGGAGATTGCTACATGTGTTGATTGATTGTGGCTCATTGAGTGGTATAGTGTTATTGGTTTCTCCAGCTAAGGACCTCAGGCAAGTGCACTTTCTGATTGCTTTCCGATTCATAGTAGTCTTTTCATTTCATGTCTATACATATATCTTGCTGCTTGTTGACACGCTCGTCACACGGAGTAGTCGGGAGGGGAAATATCTTAGTAGACATGTGGACTACCCAGAATTATCCCAGTATCTCTCGTGAATGATAGCCGCTGCACACGACACGTGCAGTGAGCCTGATTTACCCTATAGCCGTTCACATGTCGAAACAGATATTTTACACCACCTAGATAGTTGTCTTTTATCAGTTTTTCCTTGTTTACTTCTCTATCGTGCTATGTCATCAGTTTTCTTACTAGCTTTCCTATTCCATATGTTATTTTCATGTCTTGTTAATTCTATTGTGTTTTGCATTGCCGTCAGTTTGTGTACTTATTCTATTCCTGACTGGAAACTAATATTTTCAGTTTTAGCCGCGATCACTGTTAGCATTGGGAAGGCTTGGGTATGCTGAAGTCAAACCTAGAAATAGATAACATTTTATCAATTTCATTAATTGTAAAATCTTGTATTTTCTTTAATTGTAAATGTTGTAATAAATATAGAAACGTGAATGAGCATCAAATGTGATTTTTGAGCATTTATTTCTTGCGGCTTGACAGCGTTCTACCGCCGACTCTGCGACGTAGGCTGGCTTGGACACGTCTCGTATCCGAAAAGCGGGTGTGGGTCGTGACAAGTTTTTGTGGTGGCCCATGCATGTCAGATTTTGTAAAAGATTGGGAACTCGTGATGGTACTTAAGTTAGTCGTATCATTGCGAGCCTGCACCCAAGAAACACTCATTCACAATTAGGATTAAAATAATAACTAGGACTAGGAGTCCCTTGTTCAAACTGACCGTTGGGTAGTTAAGGTTATTAAATAGGCCATGCAATTTAGATAACTTGCTAGATCTCTATAGGTACACTGAAACTTTTGATATGACATTATGATCCAACGTGGATCCACTATTCACTGGTAAGTTAGGCTTTCAATAATTAAGGCTTTAATCTTGATAAACTGTTCAATTTCTTTTGCTCTATTAGTTGTAAATCTTATATCATAAATTAGAACTGTTTATTTAAATTCTATTTGCTGTAAGGACTTGAATCATAATTCATGATTTTGTTTTTATAGTGAATCTTGAGGTAGATTGATTTAAAGTGTTTCTCTTAATCATTTGTAATATTATGCGATAAATGTTAGGAGATTCTTATTTTTCCTGCCTTCAGTTATTTTCTCAACCTTGTTACTTTAAGGATTGAGACTCATAGGTAGATGTTTACGCTCTATCATAATCCACTAGCTTGAAACTCTAGCAACCCTTGAAGTCCTTAGGAATATAGTTAGAGTAATTTAACGACTGCGATGGTTAGACAGCAGCGCACTGTCGTCAATTATTTGAGAGTGAATAATATGGGTTCACCGCAACCAGCAGCGCACTGGCGAGGCACAACCCACATAATTGAAATCATCCCGAAGAACCATAGTCTATGGAACATTGCTAAAGTTATGTTCTCGTCGACCTCTTTAGATCTTAGATACCCTCGCCTATCATAATTGAATCATGGAACCAAGAGTTTACCGCAGCCTGAGTATACGGGAGACATAATTCTCGGTAAAGTGATTTCAGACATGACTACAAGTTTAGGATACTATAAAGGATAGGGACTGCCATGTATGACCCTAAGATCCAAAACCAATGCTAGTGGAAGTTCTGTAAGCTAGATAGCGTGTACTCGACCTAGCCTTCCGTGGTCTTTGTGACCTATTAACAAGGTAATTGACTGACACTAATAGGATTTGCCTAGAATATAGAATTTAGAGTTCCCTGACTCATTAGTCGACCAAGGCCTTAGGGATGGGAAGATTGTAGGAAGACTGTATAAGCAAGAACACCAGGTAAGGTTTTGATTCTCTCAAAACTCGAGCCAATTGTGCTTCATTTCAAAAATCTCGTATATTTATATTTTGACTCTCTTGACCAATGCTGCTATTACAGCCTAGTTTTGCAAGCCTACTCTTTTATCGAGCTTGATTCAAGACATATGTTATTGGGGACGCCCGCTAACATATTGTCGAATCAGAATCATTGTATTACGGTCTGATCAACCATGATGCATTTGGTTCGCTTTATTTAATTGTCCTACGTAGATTGAGATATAGATGTCTCTAGGATCTCATCCACGACTGCTTTGACAACTCCTCTTGAATTAAACATTCGCCCTTGAATCATGTAATTGTGTTCAGTGACATCTCTCTTGAACTCTTTATTGTTTTCGTCTTCACTGATTTGAAAGACGAAAACTCGTAATTGATAAATAGATACCTAGTATTCCCATGACTATAATAGTTGTATATGTAAGTGTAGCTACCAACGGCCAGCCAGGTGACTAGAACCTTGCCTTAAGTTACTCGCCCTCTCTGCGACCCTAAACCTGCTAATCTTGATCTTCTAGTCATTAGAGTCTAAGAATGATTAGGGTTTTAACCCTCAGTCAAATGCCAACCTAGGAGACTACCTATGCTCAGGAGACCAATTATTGAGAGCCTCTAACTATTGTTTAAAGCTTGCTTTAACTGGAAACCCTGCGACAATAGTTTGGAAGGCCCGACACATAGAAATTCACGACTCAGTTAGAAATTCTTTTCATATGATGTGCCTTAGAGTTGGTTACCCGTCGACAACTCATGTATACTGTGGATGAGTAGGTCATTCTATTTTATTGACCATGTGTCATTGCACACGCACTCGTTTTCCATTTATTGAGAAATGACCCTTGACTTGACTTACATCTACCGTATCCCAATATGTCGTGCCTTATTCTTTATTAACAAGAGTTGAGGTACAATATTCGGACTTCGGAATTCTTCTAACCTCACATTCCTAAACTCACATCCTAGCTTCTAAGGTGGGCAGACGGTAAGCCTTCTCAATCCTAGGATATACCAGGATTACCAATTGATTAGAATAATATCCATTAGCATGACAATTAGTGTCCCATGGACTCCCACTTTCCATTTAGATCATTTTTTGTCCCCGACCGTGTCATTAATATTCGGAGCACGAGGCCAGCTGTTACCTTCCAACAAATTTTACATGTAAGATCTAGACGAGTCCACCTTCATCTAGGTATATCATGTACCACTCAAACCCGTCCCCTTGTACCCTATTCTTGTGGTACGACTTTCAGGACAAAAGGACTAGCTATAACCCTTACCACAACACCGGCATACTTTCTGACTTTCACTAGAGCCTCAACCTTGACTAAGTACATTCGACCCAATATATGGTTGTGAGCTACTCGAAGCCCATTACGCACATGCCACTAGTGTGCCATCCAATTGAGGCCTCATGTGCTTCTTAAATACAAAAGTCACTGAAGGCACATTTGGGCTTGAGGGACCTAGCTAACCAACTGAACTGACAACTAGCTCAACCACTTGGAAGGAACCCTATTCTAGGATACCATAATCTAGTAGGAATAGTTCTATCATTGGGATCTTGTCTAGTCCATGTAGATTGAAATCCAAGATTCATCCAACCAACGAGTGATGTCCAAATAGAGAACCCATTAAGACTTCAATCTTAATTTCTCAAATTCGTTCCATTTATGGATCCTTGTTGGAATTAAAATTTCGAGAACGATACTTCTGTTTTACATGGATTACAAGACCCTCTGAGAAACTTAGCAAGTGACTGGACTAGAATAGCCAATCTAGTAAATAAGACAATAGTTCGTAAACTCTTTTTCTATCTGTATTATTAAGATACTTTTACCACCCTTGAAGCTTCATATCTGCTCTCGATTAATCTTCCTTACCTTCATGTCTTTCCTATTTTGGAGCGACGAATGGTCATGCTTATTAGAGTATCAAATTTCTTAGCCACTTGTGTAGGTTTGTTGCTTGTTAAAAATTCGAGTTGCTTGATAGATACGAGAGGATCATAGACACCATACGACTAGATAATTGCTGGTAGGATTGTTAGCACCAGTTAGAAGACTTTAAGATTTTAGTGTGAGAAGTATGACCAAAGGTGGGTAGAAGTCCTGGAGACTATTTGGCTAGGAGAAGAATACAAACTAATTTTTTTTTGAGGAATTAAAAATTTGAGAAGAGTATGGTAATAGTGGACTTATTCCTTGACTTTTATTTTTAAATTTTAGGCATGGTTATGAGTTAAAATTTCGAGGACGAAATTATTTTTAAGGTGGGTAGATTTTAGCCTCCCTTCCAGAAATTTTTAAAATATTTTATTATTTTATTTAATTGATTTAAATGGTGATTTTAAATTTATTTTATAATTAATTATTTAATTAATTATTACGGTAGATGATTTAGCCATGGTTGAGATTTGGAGTACAAGGTGACTAGGAATCATGGCACGGATAGTGCAGTGGCGTGCTTTGACTAGTGTTTAGCCATGGTAGGGGAAGGCCGAGCCACAGTGATGTCCTAACTAGAAAAACCAGGCCAAGTTACGATTTAACCACTATAGATAATTAAATTATTATTTATTAATATTATTGGACTTTTAATTGACCTGGTTGTACCGACTTAGCCCGAACTGGGCCCTAACCGAATCCAAACCTTTGTAGGTATGTAGTGAGACCAAAGACGACCATGTAGGCATATTTTATGTGTATACAAATATTTCTTGAATTATTTTGGGTATAGATGTACATTTTAATTATTTGAATATTTGTACAAAAAATTGGTATTTTATTATTAAATACTGTTTCACCATATTTGTACAATTTTAGGATTATTAGAATGTGCATAGTGGTGTATACACTATTATTGGTTTATTTAATTTCAGTATTAATATTATTAATATTATTATTTTGTTATTGAGGTTATTATTAATAATAATAATATTATTATTATTGGTTGTTTTTGTCAAACAAATGTATAATATATATACTCATATTTATATTGGCCCTACTCTAGAAATATATTATTGAGGTTTATTTAGGAATTATTAATGTATACAAATAGGTGTGTGCGTGTACGTATATATACTTGTTAAATATTTCGTGATGCTAAAAATTGATATATATATATATATATATATATATATATATATATATATATATATATTATATATATATATTATAATAATATATATACATATATAAAAAAAAATATATGTGTGTGTATTTGGTAAAGGGTCACTGAAATTATATGGACTACTAGGCAATTTATAAATAATTTTATTTACTACGTTGTTATTTTTCTACTAAACTAATATTTTAGAAATATCTTAGTAGTCCTAGATATTGAGGTTTGGAATTTATTAGGACATATAATTATATATGCATATTTTATATATACTCCTAATATAGTAGAGAATAGTGTGAACAGTACGTAGTACTGTTCATTATCATTTTCCAACAGGGTTTGAGCCGAGCCCTAGCCTTTGCAAAAAAACACAGAGAACGGAAGATTTGAAGGATTCAAATCTGAATCGATTTTAAACGATTTTCTCGAAGTAAATCCTATCTGATCCTAATTAGAATCTCCATTGATAAGATCAAAAACTAATTCAAATCGTGGGTTAAATCAAAGTTTAAATGGACTGGTATCGAAGAAAAAACTGGGTATACATAATCCATACTCAAAAAAAAAGAAAAAGGAAAATTCTAAACCATACGATCACCCCGCTGATTGGGTAACCCCGACCCCGTACGCGCCATCTCTGTGCACCACCGCGAGCCGCCACCGCCGGCCAGGCACGGGAACCAGTCCGTGCGCGACAGGCGCGGAACAGGGCAGTGGCACCAGCAGTCGCACACAGCAGGGACAACAGTTGCAGGGCCAACTTCGTGACTACTTCCCCGCCACCCCGCTTCACCGTTTCTCGATCCGTCTTTGCAGGTGTAATCCCTAACTATACGGCTTTTAACTCTATCAATTAGTGTTATTTAAAAGAGATTAAAAGCCCCAGGAAATTGATATAAAGTTGACCAAAATCCTGTTCAAAACAGGGCATTAGATAGTTGAAGTATTCATGTTTACGAACGAATCATCGTTAACCAAATAACCTTTTCGAAAATCCATTTAATGATAGTCCTAGACGACCTATAGGACATCATAACCCTTCTCGTAGATTCAGATTTCAGTAAACAGATGAGAAGTTATTCAATTCCGAGTTACCGAAAAACCTGTTTTAAAAATCATAAAAACGCTCCACACGACGTGCGTCACGCCAATCCGGACGACGTGGTCGTGTACCGAAAGGATCGAATGCTGCATAACGGATTTGTGGTCGTGTAGGCTTTGATGGAATTCAAATTGGTCGCGTGTGCGCGACAAATTTGATGCGTATCCGTCGAAATTACCATATCGTGCACTTTGTAAATTCTCCAATTACTTTGTGCACGCTCGTCAGATCGAGACGAAACTTGTGCCAGCAGAACCGTGTCATTTTTTTGGTCCTGTACGCCAAGTTTGGTCCGATTCTGAGACAGTTGATAAAATCTCGTTTTGCGGGCCCCACGGTCCCACTCAACGGGCGATTTTGTGCACGGCCCGCCGGAATCCAACTCTGGACATACAGTTGGGTTCGTATCGAAAACAGATCCGTAGACATATAGTTTGATGACTTTAGAGATCGTTGACTCTGGCACGCTTTTCGGTGCAAAGTGGGTCCAACGGCGGACATTGTTTTTGCCCGAAATTACCGTTTTGCCCCTGTGTCCAGAATTGGACTTAAGACAGGCTATCCTAGCTAATTTGACTATTTGGGAACATTGGTACTGTTTATTTCAGCATTCGGAGACTTCTGTATGTGTTGATTGATTGTGGCTCATTGAGTGGTATAGTGTTATTGGTTTCTCCAGCTAAGGACCTCATGCAAGTGCACTTTCTGATTGCTTTCCGATTCATAGTAGTCTTTTATTTCATGTCTATACATATATCTTGCTGCTTGTTGACACGCTCGTCACACGGAGTAGTCGGAAGGGGAAATATCTTAGTAGACATGTGGACTACCCAGAATTATCCCAGTGTCTCTCGTGAATGATAGCCGCTGCACACGACACGTGCAGTGAGCCTGATTTACCCCATAGCCGTTCACATGTCGAAACAGATATTTTACACCACCTAGATAGTTGTCTTTTATTAGTTTTTCCTTGTTTACTTCTCTATCGTGCTATGTCATCAGTTTTCTTACTAGCTTTCCTATTCCATATATTTTCATGTCTTGTTAATTCTATTGTGTTTTGCATTACCATCGGTTTGTGTACTTGTTCCATTCCTGACTGGAAACCAATATTTTTCAGGTTTAGCCGCGATCACTGTTAGCATTGGGAAGGCTTGGGTATGCTGAAGTCAAACCTAGAAATAGATAGCATTGTATCAATTTCATTAATTGTAAAATCTTGTATTTTCTTTAATTATAAATGTTGTAATAAATATAAAAACGTGAATGAGCATCAAATGTGATTTTTGAGCATTTATTTCTTGTGGGCTTGACAGCGTTCTACCGCCGACTCTGCGGCGTAGGCTGGCTTCTCGTATCCGAAAAGCGGGTGCGGGTCGTGACAGTCCGAAAGACAAATTTCCACTTTCTATTACCGATGTCATGATAGACATACATGTGTTTTTGAACGTATGTCTTTCATGGACGGATTTTTAGGATACAATCAAATTAAGATGCATCCAGGAGATGAAAAACATACCGCTTTCCGGACACCTCTTGGAGTCTACTGCTATACAGTTATGCCGTTTGGACTGAAAATGCCGGTGCTACGTATCAACGGGCCATGAGCAGCATCTTTCAAGAATATCTACGGAAAACAGTTGAATGTTATGTAGATGATATTGCTGTCAAAAGTCGATCAAAAGATGATCATATTCAAGAATTAAAGACGATATTTGAGTTGATGCGTCAACATCAACTAAAGATGAATCCTACTAAGTCTTTTTTAGGGGTGTCCAGTGGCAAATTTTTGGAATTTGTCATCACTTCTCAAGGTATCCACGTTGATCCTAACAAAATCAAAGCAATTCTTGATATGCATCCTCCACATAATCTAAAAGAACTACGTGGCTTCCAAGGTCGCATTGCTTATATCATGAGATTTATATCCAATTTTTCTGGAAGGTGTCAACCTTTCTCCCGTTTATTAAAGAAAGGTGTATCATTTGTTTGGGATGAAGCATGTCAAAAAGCCTTTAATGACATCAAGCAATACCTTACAAATCTACCTATTCTGGTACCTCCAGTGGTAGGAAGACCATTTTTGCTATATGTTCGAGCCTTGGATCATTCACTTGGTGCTCTTATTGCACAGAAAAGTGATAAAGGCCATGAACAAGAAATTTATTATCTTAGCCGAATGATGGTCTTAGCTGAACACAGGTATACTCCTGTGGAAAAAGAATGCCTGGCCTTGGTTTTTGCTGTTCAAAAGACACGACATTATGTGTCAGGACAGACTATTCATGTCATCTCTAGAATAAATTCTATTCGGTATTGATGAGAAAACCAAGCATCCTCAACTCCAGGTTAGCCACCTGGCTATGTTGCTTACTCCTTATGATATGGTCTATGTACCTCAAAAATCAGTGAAGGGTCAAGCATTAGCTGATTTCTTAGCAGCTCACCCTATACCTGAAACTTCTAAGTTATATGAGGACATTCCAGATGAAGTCGTAGATTGCAACATGACTTTGAGGGATGATATTTGGCAACTATATTTTGATGGAGCATCACGGGTTGGACCTAAAGGCAATATTATTTCGGAGTAGGCATCATCCTGGTTTCTTCTAACAAAATGGTCATATACCATGTTTATTCTCTTAATGAGCCATGCTCCAACAATGTGGCAGAATATAATGCTCTGCTAATTGGTCTCCAAGTAGCAAAACAATTAGACATTGAGTTCCTAGAAGCTTATGGAGATTCTCAACTGATTGTTAATCAGGTCAGAGGGACATATGAAGTCAGAAATCCTGACCTCATCCCTTATCATCAAATGGTAATTGAATTAGTCCTTTCATTCAAAGGATTTTCATTAAATTCGTACCACGTTCTCAAAATTTGGAAGCTGATGCTCTTGCTAGCTTAGATACAGATTTAGCTGTTCCAATTCGAAGATAAAATACCATTACTTTATTGGATCGAGACTTATTCTGTGTAAAGAATAATTTGTATATCGAGCAAAGTATACTACAGAATCAAGTTTCCAGCAAAGGTATTGGAGAGGTCCATTTATTGATTATACGGTTCATGGAATTTTACCTAAAGATCCAAAAGAAGCTGCATCAATTAAGAGACGATCATTTCGATTCTACTATGATTCTTCTTTACATATGTTATATCGTCGTTCTTATGACGGACTTTTGCTGCGTTGTCTCTCTGAGAGTGAAGCTAAGCAAACACTCCGTGAAGCTCATGATGGTGTCTGTGGTACCCATCAACCGGGTCCTAAATTACAGGACCGTATCCGAAGAATGGGATATTATTGGCCTTCCATGATAGCAGATGTTGTGGAGTATGCTAGACGGTGTAAAGCATGTCAGATTTATGCTGATTTTATTCATCAACTATCTGAATTCTTACATCCTACAGCAGCTTCTTGGCCCTTCGAAGCTTGGGGCATGGATATTATTGGTCCGATTAACCCTCCTTCTGTCAAGGGACATCGGTTTATCTTGGCTATAACTGATTACTTTTCTAAATAGGCAGAAACAGTTCCCTTATTGAAGTTAAAGTATCTAATGTGGTCAGTTTCATCAAACACCATGTTATTTATCGTTTCGGGATTCCTCGAAGGATAATTATGATAATGGACCACAATTTGCCAGTCAGGCATTTTATCGATTCTGTGATAAGAATCAGATTCAAAATCTAGCTTCTACGGCTTATAATCCAGCTGCCAATAGTTTAGCTGAAGCTTTTAACAAGACAATCATTAACTTCTCAAAAAGTTCGTCTCTTCTAATAAACGTGATTGGAATGAGAAACTTGGAGAATGTTTATGGGCTTATCGAACAACAGTCCGAACTCCTACTGGTTTTACACCATTCTCACTGGTTTACGGATGTGAGGCTGTTCTTCCACTAGAAATTAGATTCTATCTCTTAGAATAGCCATTGCTAATGAGCTAACCTTAGAGAATAATGATCGCTTACGACTCCAAGAACTTGAAGGATTGGACGAAAAGCTTCTTCAAATGCAACAGCACATTGAGTTATATCAAGCCCGCATATCTCGAGCTTTAATCGTAAAGTTAAAGAGAGGGTATTTAAAGTCGGTGAGCAAGTTCTAGCTGTCCGAAGACCGATGGTGATGACTCATAAGAGCAAAGGGAAATTCTAAGCAAAATAGGAAGGTCCTTATGTCGTCGAGACGGTATTCTCGAATGGTGCCTATAGGTTGTCTAAACCTAATGGAGATTTTCTAATGATGCCAATTAATGGCAAATTCTTGAAGAAATACTATGTCTAAATTTCTTCTTTATTTCCCAGCTACCAATGTTTGGTTAAGCTGATTATTTGTCTTTTTAAAAGAGACTTTTGATCTTCTGTCTTACCAGCTGATTAAAAAAAAAAGGAGATTTGTTATTTATCATGTTCTCATGACCTCTGAATAAATATTAAGTCTACTTCTTCTCTTATCTATCATGTCCCTATGGCCTCTGAATAGATATTAATCTATTTTTCTTTGAGTTGTTTTGATCTGTCACGTTCATATTACCTCTGATAGTATCGTATACTCTAAATAGAAAATGAGATTCATTATCTATCATATCCATATTACCTCTGGATAGATATAAATTTTTGAGTTTAAAAGACTTGTCATGTCCATATCACCTCTGATAAGTGTTTTCTGTCTCATACCTATTGTTTAAATTCAAAATAAATGATAGGGTCATAAAACAAATATTTTATTCATTTCTTGTAAACATTACAGAATGAAAAACGATAGAAGATTACAAAAATTCTTTATATGCCTAAGGCGGAGCAGAGCCATCCTTAAGCAATTTTTGTAGCTCTGCTAGACGCTTTTTACGAGAGCTCAATACAGTCTTAGTAGCTACGGCGCGTCGAGCTTCGGGAGTGCAGATATAAGAAAGTCCAGCAAAAGTGACTATCATCTTATCCTTAGCTTTATCAAGGGTTTTGATGTAGCCTCAGCTCCGAAGACTTGTTCCTCCAAGCTCTGAGTTAGCTGTTGGTCCCGAGCTATGATCAGCTGCTCCCTCTTCGCCTTTAAGCGAGCCAGCCCAGCCTCGAATTCGCGATTCTATCATTCTGTTGATGAATTCTTATATTTGAAGTTTTATAGGCTTCTCTTTGGATATCCAACTGAGGCTTGGCTTCAGCCAAAAAAGCTTTTTCTTTAGCTACCTTGATGCTGTACTCATGGAGGGCTTCATTAAAAGTCGTCTTTCGAGCGGTGTATTCAGCTGATAAAGCGTCATACTCGTCTTGGATGAGACTTTCAGTAGTTTCACTTGACAGCCTTAGATATTCTCTAATGGGCTGTTCAAGTTCCTCCACGACCTTCTCCAGCGCCGCTGCTCTCGCTGCATTGTTGAACATGGCAACGTTTCTGATAGTAAGAGTAATAGCGCCTTCAAGCTTTCGTAATTGAGGCCCTTCTTCAGGACATGTTGATTAGAGCTGCCAGAGTCTTGTAGAAAGTTTTAGTATGAATCTCAACTAAAGATTCATTTCTGCATTTGAGCTCGGCGTTGCGGCGATGTCTACCAGATCTCTTCTCTAAAGACTAGGAGCAGATGTTGTAGCCGTGGTAACTAACTGAGATGAAGCTATTGTTGTCGCTGCTACTATAGCCAACTGATTCCCAGGAGGTTTAGAAACAGTGTCTTCAGCACTTGTTACTCCAGCCATTTTTGGAGTCGAAACTACTTGAGTTTCTTTGGCGGTGATTGGTGCGGTGGAATGGTAGTTATGGTAGCTGACTCCGGTTCGGGCATTGTCTCCTCAGGAACTTGTGCTGGATCGGTAGCAATAACGAGGATGTTATTTCAATGGCTCCAGCTTCAGTTGATGGGTCTACTATATCTCATCACCTTCATAAGATACTGGCTCTGCAGGCTCTTTAAGTATTTCAGTTATAATGGGTCCTTCTACAACTGGTTCTTCGTTGAAGTCTATTTCTTCCTCACAGCCTCTTATCATCTATAGTATGTTCTACTGCAGTTTGTTCTTTATCTCTGCCCTCAGCAGGATGAGACAATTCTGGCTGAGCCTGCACTTCGGGCTCTTGTTGTACCTCCATAGATAGAGGACATTCTTCTTGAGCATCTTCTTCTGAAGAAGAAGAATCCTCTTCCTCAGACTTCGCGTTTTTCTCATAAATATCTTCTTGAGGAGGAGGAGGAGCCACAGGCTTTGATGTAATGATAACACCTACAAAAAAATTAAATAAAATAAGTTAATATACAAAAATCATAATTTTGTATAGATTTTGTGTAATTTATATTTACCTGGAGTAGTAGGTGTCGGATGTGCCAAGTACG